>PVKS010002773.1:0-44683 GCA_004027875.1 Aplodontia rufa
CTAAGGAAACAATCAAAAGAGTCAAGAGGTTTCCTATGGAAATGGAGAGAATCATGTTCTATGATTCCTCTGACAAGGGTCTCATAACCAGAATCTACAAAATCCTCAAAAACCTCAACTACAAAAACACAAACAACCCAATTAATAAATGGGCCAAAGAGCTAAATAGAAATTTCTCAACAGAGGACATTGATCAAGCCAATGAATACATGAGAAAGTGCTCTAAATCACTAGTAATCAGAGAAATGCAAATGAAAACTACGTTAAGATATCACCTTACACCAGTCAGAATGGCAAAAATGAAGAACATAAACAATAATAAATGCTGGAGGGGCTGTGGAGAGACAGGCACACTAACACACTGTTGGGGGAGCTGCAGAGTGGTACAGCCCCTCTGGAAAGCAGTGTGGAGAATCCTCCAAAAACTAGGGATGAGCCCACCATACGACCCTGCTATTCCACTCCTGGGTATCTTTCCAGGGGATTTAGAATCAGCACATTACAGTGACACAGCAATATCTATGTTCATAGCAGCTCAATTTACTATTGCTAGATTATGGAAACAACCCAGATGTCCCTGGCTAGATGAATGGATCCAAAAACTGTGGTACATTTATACCATGGAATTTTACACAGCAATTAGAAACAATGATATTGCAGCCTTTGAAGGTAAATGGATGGCTATGGAAGAAATTATGCTGAGTAAAATCAGCTTAACCCAGAGAACCAAGGGTCAAATGTCTCCACTCATCTATGGAGGCTGGAACTAGACCCTGGCCATTGAGAAAGGTGGTCTATTATCGTGTGTTAAATCCAGATAAGGTGTAATGTTATGCAACCTAATATTTTTTAGAGATATTGTGGGTAAGGGAAAGGAGGGATAAGTGTCGGTAATTGGGTGGGGGGAAACTCCTGGGGGTAAATCTAATATCCAGAAACTATACACATTTTATATTATTTTGTTAAAAACTTGTATGGTTGTTCAAAAATAAAAGAAAGGAAAAAAAAGTTAGCGAGCTTACTAGAATCACCACACAGTGCATGCATATATCAAAACACCACATTTCATTCTATAAATATATGCTGTTATTCTTTGTCAATTAAATTTTTAAAAATTAAGTGGAAAATGAATACATAGTACAGAAGGCAGTTCTCAGGACCTGGTGTTCAGAAAGGTCACCTGCTAAGAAGGAGCAAACAAGTGTTACATTTGAGCCAGGAATGGCTAATTTAGAAAGCATACCCTATAGAAGGAAAAGGTAGGGACTTCTGTGTGAAAAATTAGACCATGAAGCTCATTTGTCTGAGGTCTTTGAAGGCAGGTGTACAAAGCCCTGGATTTCCCGGAGGGGAAGTAATGGCTGCCAGGATGCCGGGAGCAGCCAAGGCGAGGCTTCGAGAGCTGCCAGGACAGAGTCCCGCAGTCCCTGCCCCAACAGGCGAGCTGAAGCCCTCACTTCTGGGAAGTGGACAGCTGAGTTCTCTGCCAAGGTCACCCCATAAGGGCATCTGATGCCTGAGTAAATAGGGAAATAGGGTTGAAAATAACGTGACTGAAAAACTTCTGTGTCAATTAAAATTAATAAACTGTGTCCCACTGTCATCATCTCCACGTTCCAGATTACCGTGCACTTTCCAGAAAGCATACTGTTTCGGATTTTTTTCCCCCAAGCAGGATCCTCAGATTTGATCTCCTACTATCTGCATTAACTTTTTGATTCCCAACAGTCCCACGCTCACTCAAAGAACAAAGCCTTGTCACCACGGAGAATGTCGCAATGAGTGAGCCAGGCCTCCAAGCGAAACTGTTCCAAGAGGGACGCTTGGAGCATGTTTGGAGCTGTGGCAACCACCTTATTGTATGTGTGCGTGGTTTCCCCAGGAAACTACTCGGCGGACACAGCTGCATCTTGGATGCTGTCTCTGCAGTATGGGTTTAAAAAGGTGTGTCAATTACAGCCACACCCATCTCTACGCCTCTACAGCTATCATTGAATGTTTTCTCTCTCTTAATTCTCCAAGGTAAAAGAGTCACGGAATGTATCTGGTAAGGGAGCGGGGATGAAAGGCTGTTGTCACAGCGACTCCACCTGAATGATTGGCAGAAGGAGACGGAGCAGGGATGTGTGTCTCTGCTCTGTGGTTAGCGCGGGGGCTACTGCTGATGTGAAATGACAGCTTCATCGTTCTTAGGGCCTGCCTGCCCCCACCTTGCTGTGATTGCCATCCTTGGAAAGGTTATGTCCAGAGAGCTCATCCCGAGCTGCCTGAGGCCGTGTTGGGTGCTTCCCCACTGGCACATCACTGTCCTCCCTGTCACCATGAATGAAAAGGATTTGGAGACCATGCAAGATTTATCATGTTTGCGTTGCTTTGCAGGTCACAGAGCTTCCACATTTTAAGAAAAACAGGGAGATAGCTGTAAACTGAGAACCACCTTGGTGAACAGAGGTGTAAGTTCATGGAGGAAAAAGGCTGAAGGCCCAGGGGCCACTGTGTGGTCCCAAGTGCACGCAGAGAGCAGCCCTGGGTTTCCAGCATGTGCCAGACGGCAGCTCCCCCTGGAGACAAGGGCACATCGGAGCCCAAATACCGTTGAGACAGCAGAGCAAAGCAGGGACCCTGGGGCACCATGCAAAGGCCATGTGAAGTTCTACACAGCGAGACCCAGGAGACATCAAGATTCTGTAAGTGCAGCCAGGAGCTCCGGGCAGTGGGGGTCTCTGTGTCCTTGGGACTCCTCCCCATCTCATTCCCGAGAATCTCACTAACAGCATCTTGGAATGGGTGCTCTGGGAATGTTCCTTCTGTTTACCAAAGGTGCCTTTTTGTAGCTCGGAATTCCACAACACCCCCCAGGAATAATTCCTGAAACCTAGAGCCCAGTTGGCTGTCCTTCTGCCTTCCTCCGCTGGCTGCCGCCTGACACCCGCGTCGGCACACGGACACAGCTGCCTTTTGTGATCTTCAGGTTTGTTTTTGTAAGACGTCCCTGACACAGTCACACTTCCTGTAAGGATTTGGTTTAATATAACATCCTCACTCCCGAGGTTTGATTGCGGATGAAAGAACACAGTTACACTACAGTGGCTGAGAGAAGGCTCCTTTGAATTCCCCTCCAATCACCTTCTCAGAAGCTCTTTGCTTTCCCACAATATTAGGTAAATTTGGAATAGCAACGGTACTTGGAACCGTAAGCTGAGGGGTCATGTGTTCTTAGCTCAGAGGCAACAGCTCCTGATCTTTTGAGGGGGTTGGGTACTCTATGAGCAATAGAGCCTAAACTGTGGGCTTCCTTTCATCTACTTCACTATTATTTTTTTCAAACAGAGAGGGACAGAGAGAGAAAATCAATTTTATTTAGTTTTTCCTGTGCCTTTCATTGCTCTGACACCTCATTGTGAAGTGGTGCTGGGGTTCGAACCTGCATCCTTGCGTGTGCCAGGCAAGCGCCGTAACCCCTGAGCCAGTGCTCCAGTCTCCAGCTTCACTATTTCTGAGGAGTGTAGTTAGATATCCTAAAGGGGATGAGAAGGTGTCGATATTAGAAAATTCAGCCTCAACTCAAAATAGACTTCTAGGTAAGGGCTAATTGAGTGGTGGGAGTTGCTAGGAAAGAGAACTTGGGGCAGCACTTGTAGGAGGGGTCTCCTTTGGCTTTGCCATCTTAGTGCTGACGAGGAATGGGAGAGCCTTGGCCTGACACCATAGCTGGGGCCTGAGACTCTATGCCCCTGTAAGCCTGCAAGGTGGAGGGCAACTTTGAGCCCCTGGGTGGTACCCAGGAAAGGCTGTCCCTGGCGGGGCAGACGCAAAGAGCCCACACTGCCCAGAGGAATCACACACGGAGCACCCGGGTGGGCTGAGGTTCACTTCCACTCATGGAGCCAGCCAGGAAGATGTGCTCTGAGAACAACCCCCTCCTCTGCTGTGAGTTGTAGGATTCCTGCCACCTTCCAGAAAAGAGACATGAACTTGTTTCTGTTCTAGAAAAGACCACGGCTTAGGATGATGTGAATACTCTCCACACGGATGTCAGGTTGGGCAAACAAATCCTCAGGACTTTCGATTAAGTTTGAAGGTGTTCCTTCAAACATTTCGGGTATTTGAAGAAAGTCCACCCAGAACACAATCGCTAAGTGCAGGACCTGTGAGCTGTGCCTGGAACCCTGACTGGCGTCACACTCTCTGATATAATGTGGTCCTCACCTGCGTACACGAGATCCTTGGCTCTTACGCCCAGGTGTTGATTGTGTCCCCAACCTATTATTATCCTATCATTCCTTCTTAGGAACGAACTATCAAATCCAATCAACAGCTTTCTCTTGGTCTTCCACTTTTACACCCCACCAACTGAAAAACAGAAATGCCTGTCATCATCTTTTGGGTATCTAAATGTCCAAAGATTTTAATTTGGATTTTTTTCTTAGCCCATCACGTGATTTGACTTGGCAGAATGGATAGCAAATGCGAAGGATGTGGGCCACTCATGCGTCCGGTAGAAAGGAAAGAGGGTACAGCCGGAAAACCAGTGCGCAAGGTGACGTGGGATGGCTGAAGCTTTGCTTTTGCCCTCATTCTCTTTTGCATTAAATATTTAGTGGAAACCTTTGGAAAGAGTTGTTCTTAACCCAGCGCCTCTTACAAGGCTGGGGAAATTGCTCCTCCTGCGAAGTCAGAGATTACAGTGGCCTTTGGTCGTAACGTGAGTTGGGATAACTGATCCCCCCCCCCCCGCCCCCGTGGAGTTGTTTACCCTGGTAGAAAATCTGTGATTGACTGAGTTTCCTACAGGTTCCTCAACTTTGTCCTGACTCTGAAGGTCTTGTTTCAGATTCCAAAGAATAAACAAAATAACAATAAAAACAGAGATAGTGACAATCGTAGTGCGGCAAGAAATTAAGGACCCCTTTATTCATTACAATCCCATTACATTTTAATCATGCAGTTCCTTGTGACTTCTAATGCAGGAGACCTCAATGCTGCTCAGAAGTCCTGATCATCTTGAGAGCAGCAAGCACCCTTGCTGTCCACGGGCCCAGAGACTGGCCACAAGATGCTGAAGAGAGACACACTAAAGCTCAGGAGAGGTAGGTGCACGATTAATCCTTTAGAAGCGAAATGCTACACTGCAGACCAGTCCTTCCGGAGCAGGAAAGACAAGTGCACCTTGGACCTCTCCAGGGTGGAACAGTCGGGTGGTGGATGGCAAGTGTGCCCTACACAGCCCTGGGAAGCCAAGGTGGGAAGTGCTAATGCCTTTCATTAAAAATGTCACCCAACGGAAAGCTCTGATAAAACAACCCAACTTAAAACCAGCCATTTCAACGTTTGAACAGGCAAAGAAACGCCTAGCAAGACTGAAAAAGTCATGATCCGCAGCATCCACCTTCATATCTCATAGCCCAACCTCCGACCCTTTGGCCATAACAACGCAGGGAACCCAGAGGCAGGACGGTCCCACTCTGAGCTCCTGCTGCGAAGGTGTTCTCTTCTCTTCCCTTCCTCTCTCTTCCCTTCTTTCTCCCTTCAGCTGTCACATATACACTGCGGATCCTAGCAAGGGAGGATCATCTTAGAGTATAAGGGCCACCTTAAAATGTCTCTTCATTTACATTTCAACAATATTAAAATCACAGTCAATTGAAATTAGAAATTTAATGCAAATAAAAATCAAACATAACAATTATTTAAATTTATCTAGATATTTGGTCCATTAATTAATGGCTATTCCCCCCATTAACTAGTTATCTCAGATGTCTGGAAACTCTACCCTGTGAATGAACCAGTATGTGTCTCCCTCCCAGGCCAGCAGTGGCCTGTTGGTGAGCTCCCCGCTGCTGTGCTACCTGGGCCGATTGGCCCATATCAATACTGTCTGCTTTGTTCCTGAAGACTCTGGTCTCAGAGATGACGATGCTTTGCCGCTGGTGACTTTGCGATTTCCCAGACGGAGCACATTTTCAAACAGAGAAGACCTAATGCATTGTAAACCTTTCAAAATGCAGAAGGTTTGTTGGGTCAAGTATGACCCACCTGTTTGGCAACTCCGGAGTGGCTATCTGTTTCAATCTGCAGACTGTTCAGGTATAATCAAATAAGTTTGCTCCCTGAATTCTTTGTTATCATATTAACTCATATGAGAGCATTTTGTATGAAGTAATAATAGTTATGTGTGTCTGGAAAATGGCATGTTTCAGGCCAGACACAACTTTAAAAGTACTTGTTGAGTGTCTTGTTAGTTTCATTGGCTTACACGTGTATTTATTGACTTTCAAGACACTGCTTGTGGTTTTGTGTATTGTGCAAAAGTTCAGACCATCACGTCTTCCAAATCTGACTAAACGCAACAATGCTAAGAATACACAAAACCTCTTTCTGCATCTTATGCTACATCTTGTACCATATGAACTATAAGTGAGCAAGCTTCCTAATCTTCCTCACATTCGGGTTAGCCTTGATGTGAATACTGTGAACAGAATTTAATAGTGCAACAGAAAATCTGTAAACGTTGCTGTTGATTATACCACAATATACAATAAAATGAGCAAATATAATAACTAGTAGGCTAATGTCTAATTACACTAATATACTATTCTTTAAACAATGGAGATCCAAAGCACACTGCCGTGAAATTTTCAACAGAAAGGGAAAAAATAAACCCTCCTGAATAAATAAGGACAGAATTCTCCCTTCCACGCATGATTGGAGATTTGTCTTCAGATCTTTACCAACGACACCTCCGTGGCTCTCACACTTGTAGATGAGCTCCATCCCAGGCTGGAGACTTTATTTACATATCTCGTGTTCAGCAAAGACATTTGCAAAGGTGGTGACATCAAGATATGCCCAAATGTGCCGCGGTGAAGGTCACAATGTCACCAACAACCCAAATCTAACTCATGTGTCCCCACATTCTGTAAGTCCCGATGTTTATATTCTCACAAGACGAAGCGTGATGGCGCGGAAATTCGTCTCACTTGCGAACGTCTCTCATGCATGCTTGAAGAGCAAGGGCAAACCTGTGTGCGTGTGTGTGCGCGTGTGTGTGGGGGCTCACGTGTGTGTAGGCATTGCTCTCACATAATTGCCTTCCGCTTGACTGAATGTGCAAATCCGTGTTGGTGTGAATAACACGAGCATTCACCTTTTGCACATTTCATCAATCCTAAACCATTTATCCTCTTCCCCCAAGAAAGGCAGGATGCGGGACTCCTACACTGTCAGAGGCAAAGCTCTGTGACGCGGAGTCATAGGGCGCAGTTAAACACCGAGGGCTGGCTTTGCATGTGATGAAGTCGTCCAGTGCTGTCCTGCACTGAGCGTTCACCTGCCCTCGGCTCTACTTCCTCACGGCCACCTAAGCTCCGGAACTACAACCTCTGAGCAAGCTTCTCTGTGGCTGAGGCTGCCACTTCCTTTTGTGGTGGCGAACCTCATCGAACCAGGTACTAGCTTGCGGAGGGACCACGAGTCCTAGGAGCTTGCATTCTTTTGTCCTCGGGACCTGAGTGGACAATGCTCTGAGTTCCTTTGAGGGCAAGCTATTTTAATAGGTAAGCAGCAAATGGCAGAAAGAGGTGCTGGCCAGCAAGGACAAGCTAAAGAGAGGCCAGGTCTGGAGGACAGGGTGGGGGGCCCACGGTCAGCTCTCCACGGGGATTCAGAAAGTGACTTTGGAAACACTGGCAGGGGCTGAGCCCTTCAACTTCCATCTGTGCACAAATCCCTAGGGGAACTGTTAAGACATAGAGCTGGTCCTGCCAGCTGCTGGCCTGTGTTGCTCATACGCCCTAGATGATGCTGTGTGGCTGTTTCATCAACCACATTTTTTAATAGAAAGGGCCTCCATGCATCCTAGCTTAAAAGTCAGTGTGAACAGCATCATAGGGACATGGGCATGTTTTGGCAAATGCTAATTCCCTCTATGTTCAATTCTACTCCCTACAATTCAATCTGCTGAAGAACAGTAAAAATGGAATGACTGTATGTTGTGAGTATAGAGTCCCCCTGCCTGTCCCTCTTGGGGTATTACCAGAAAGCCATCATTACATATAACATTTTCTCTGCTTGGACCAAAAGAATATGTTTTAAAGCCATAATACAAATGAATACTGAACCACATTTCAACCCTTGATTATAAGGTCTTTGATACTTGGATGAACTAAATACCTTATATTATTATAGCTGATATTTCAGTATCGAAATGCATTCCCTTTCAATATCAGCATTACTAAATGTATGTCCATCTGATGGGACATCATTTCCATTGCCCTATACCCAGTTATTTGAAATGCACCCCCATTGTAGAAAACTTGAACTTTGAGAATTCAGTTTGGAGGAAGCCCTTCAGAGGAACCTCTCAAGATGGAAACGCTTGCTTAGCCACCAGATGGAAGAGGAAGAAGGATGGTGTATGTTCACACCATGGTGTTCAGTGTGTCCACACATTTGCTCTTTCACAGTAACCATGGTGTTTGAGGGAGCCCTGATGCGGAGACAGCCCTGGAGTTAAGCCCAGATGCCACCCAGATGTTGCTCTGTTGTAACAGAAGGGTTCTCAGCTCACCCAGATGCCACCTGGGTCAGACGTTGCTCTGCTGTAACAGCAGGGTTCTCAGCTCACGCTCCCTCTGATCCTCCTGCCTGTACCTCTCCTCGAGTTTCTGCTTCTCAGAATCCGCACAGTAGAAGGTGCAATCTGGGCTCTTCCGGATCTGTTCAAACTGGCTGAAATCTGCCACATACTTTCCATTTTTGGAGAGAGAAACCACAGGCACAAACTCAAAACCCCAGTGGATTTCCTCAGGGATATAGGATGTCCGGCTCTGGCAGACAGCACTGGTGGATTCCACGGTGGCATTGAGGAGAACCACCAGCTCAAATTCCTTCTCCTTTAGGTTTTGGGGTGTGAGGTCCCTCAAGGGACTGGTCTCATCCAGCACATGGTAGAATGTCATGGGCAAGATGAGGAACGGGCTCTCGGAAGAGGAGTCCACGTGGAACTTGACAGTGGCTTGGTTGAGGAGGATCCGCTCCCCCTCCTTGGTGACGTGGGTCTGCAGGAGCTTTCCCGAGAGCTGGCACTGTATCAAGAGGCTCTTCCTCATGTTGGCCACCTGGATCACCAAGCACAGCTTCCCATTCTGCTTAGTGATGACTGCACAGTGGCTGAACTTGATGGTCTCTGCTCGCTTTTTGGGTCTTGCAATTTTGGCTAGGAAGGTACCCGTGATGAAGATTTCAATCAAGGTTGTGATGACCAGTTGAGCCACCAGCAGGAAAATGGCATGAGGGCATTCCTCGGTGATGGAGCGGACGCCATAGCCAATGGTGGTCTGGGACTCCAGGGAAAAGAGGAAGGCCCCCGTGAGAGAGTCCACTTTCATGATGCAAGGGGTGTGATTGGAGACAGGCTCCCTCGGGTCTAAGTCCCCATGAATAAATGCGATGGCATAGTAGATCACTCCAAAAAGGAACCAGGTCATCACAAAAGTGGCAGCAAACAGGGTGAGCTTGTACCTCCACTTCATGTCGATGACGGTGGTCCACAGGTCCTGCAGGTAGAGCAAGTATATGCCATCTACCTTGTCGATTCTCACGTTGCTGTGTCCACTCTTGGACATGACTCGGGGTCTGCTGGCCTTGAGTCCAGCCCCAGCAGTGTGCTTCACCAAGGGGGCACTGGTCATGCCAAGGTGAATGGCATCCATGGTCAAGCTCTTGGGGCCACCTACAGAAATAACAAAATAAGATGTTTCATTATGGTCATGTGTAATAGAACTTCCAGAAAATGGGGGTAGAGTAATCACATGAAATAACTATGATGGTACAGTCATCACTTGGTACCCAAAGACTGGTCCCAGAGCCCCCTGGATGGATGCCAAATTCCAAGAGCGCTCAAGTCTCTTATACAAAATGATGTAGTCTTTGTATTTTTAACCTATGCATATTCTCCCGTATAAAATCATCTCTAGAGTACTTATAATAATGCAAATACTATGCAAATAGTTGTTACACTATTCTGTTTAGAGAAGAAAAATGTCTGTAATGTTCAGTATAAACCCATTTTTTAGAAAATCAACATTTTCTATCTATGGTTAGTTGAATCTGGGGATGCAGACCTGTGGGTGTGGAGGGCTGCCTGAATATTGGATCTATGTAAGAGGAGAGCTGTGAAGGAAGACTAGTTGATTTGGAGTGGCAACAGCAGTAGGGCAGAGCAGGGAAGCTAGGCTTTGAGGACAAGCAAATGTGGGTACCATTTTGGGGACTCCACAATGTATCAGTTGACTGAACTGGGGCAAGATATTTGAATTCTCTGGATCTCAGCTCCTTAGTCTTTAAAATGGGAATGAATCCCACTCTTCAGGGTGCTCATGATGTTTATATGGGAAGGAGATCTGGTCCATATGCATCTGATGGAATACTACAAATACTTATTTACATTCACTATCATCTTTCCCATTCTAGAAAGTTAAGTGTTCGTTGAGCATAGGCTCAGTACTGGTGAAACTAAAATCTCCCACCCATACGATAGCTTTTGATACAGCAACGGAGAATCTTAGTACAGATTTTTAAAACTCAAACAGGAATTTTTAAAACTGACATTCATTATAACAATTAATTTTCCTTCCTGACCCAAGAAAATTTTGAATCTGTGACCTCTATTAGTTCTTGATGACACTGGAAAATATTCAATTATTAAACAATCAAAAACAGCAAACTCTACCATATTCTTCAGATGTAAGTAGAATCAGTACGCACAATTTATTTTAAAGAGCAAATGAGAGAGTAGGTGTGTGGGGGCATCTAGCACTGTATGACAGACACCTACCTGGAAGTAGCACCAGCTCCCACGCCAGCCCGGGGATGCTCTTTGTGCTAACATCCGGGACCGAGCTGGCTGAGGGCTCACCGCATCTTACAGTACCTGCCTGGTGACTGATATGAGTTGCTTCTTCATTCTTTGAAAAAGTTAATGTGTGTGATTACAGGGTAATTTTACCAGGTTGTCAGGGGGTTTTCCTACCTCACTGCTATTTTAAGAATTAGGAAAAAAAATCTCTCTTTCTAAAGGAACTGATATACAGGGGTTTATGATTCATGCAATAATCTTTTCTGTTAGTGGGGCAATATCTTAATAAAAGTTCCAGAGTGATCTTCCAGGCAAATCCCTTCAGGGAAATAGAAACTGTACCCACCTGAGGCCACACCTGTTCAGGACACAGTGGACCAGCTGGGCATTCCAATTTTCCTGTTACTTTATTAAGGGAGCATCGTTTACCGAACGCTCCGTTGATCACCTTTCTTTTCTTGGAAAGCCATTTTATGGTTTCCATTGCCAAGAAGGGACCAAGTAATTCAGCATTCCTTTTACTTGTTGAAGTCTGTCCCACTCTTCTCAGAATCCATGTGGCAGTGAGGTACAGGATGTAGTTGATGAGCACAGCCCTTGCCCATCCCACCCTGGGTGGCACCTCTCGGTGTCAGGAGGGCACAGCTGGCATGGTGGAGCTCTGGAAAGGATGCGCCAAGCTGCATGGCCACATGCATGGGTGAGCTCCTGCCAGGAGCCCTGCCAAAGGCAAGCAGCCTGTGTGCCAGTCACTGCATGTGCTTCAGAAGAAAAGAAACTTCCAGGGAAAGTGGACCGTGGTCCAGCCGCCGCAATGAAATCAGGTTCGAGTTTCGAGTGCGAGCAATTCACTCGTGTCCTGTGAGCACTAGCAAAGCTCCCGGCAAGCCCACTGCAGGCTGCTGGGAAGCCAGGACTTCTTTCTAGAAAAGCCCAGCCCTGGAGCTCTGGCCCACCCAGGGGTGGTGCACAGGCTTAGGACAGGCCACCTGTCTCCTCTGCTGAGACCTCTTGGGCTGCAGGCCTGTGCACCTAGTGCCAGGGTCGAGGGCATTGAGATTGGTGGACATAAATCACAGAACATGACCTATGGCCTCCACGTGCATTGGTTTCCTTCTATCTCTGTGGAAAAGAGACCTGCTGGCAGACATCAGTTGGGGACAGGGGCTGCCACCACCTCTGTCCTCCTCCCTCCCCTAAATGCCCTCTGCCCTCAGAACTGTTTACTACCTGGTCACTCACTTGGCAGGTCACAGGGAGTCTTCTTCAGGGAAGGTGGCACGTCCTTGTTCCCCTTCACACACCTGGCTACCATGGGCCTCTGCCACGTCCTGAAAGAAACAGGGACATGTGGTGTTCACAGGTGGTCATTCGGAGCACCCGGCAAAGCCAGCTCCGGGCAGCTCCCTAAGGGCTGCGGCTGTGGCATTTACTTCTGGACCCTGGTCATCTGGCATAGTGCCCAGACCAGGGTGAAGGCTGGAGGGAAGTTTCAAGAATGAAAGCGAAGCCACCCCCAGCTCTCACTGCAGAGTTCCCAGTGCCTGGAGGGCGCGCCTTGGCAAAGAGCTGGAAGGACGGGTAAACCCACCCCCTGGAGGCCTGGGAGCTGCCCTGTGCACGGGGAGGAGAGGCAGGAAGGGGAAGCGCAGAGGAAGTAAACAGTGAGCACTGGAAGGAAGACTCTAGAATAGTTCACCGCCTGTGGAAAGGCATCGCTACTGTTGAGTCATAGGGCACCCGAGAGGGAAAGACTGTCAGCCCCATCAGAGGCAAAACCTGGCCGTCTGGTCACACAGCTGGGTGTTGGCAGGAGGAAGGACAGGGGCTTTGGAAGCTGGGCCAGCATCCTTGTAGGTCACAAGGACTGGCCCTCCAGTGTCATATAACCCGTCCTAAACCTGAGAGGGTCTTAAGCATCTACTTTCCCCCTATCTCCCTCTATCTATCTATCATCCATTCATCTATCTATCCTCTATCATCATTTATATACATCTGTCTACTTACCTACCTCTTTCTAGTTTTTATCAGTTATATACCATTTATCAATCCATCTGTATCTGTCCGTTCATATCATATATCATCTAGCTACTGACCCATCTCTACATTTCATCAATTATATATCATTGATCAACCTGTTATCTGACCATCTCTATCTTCTGTTCAGCCACTGTCTTTTTATCTTTTACCTACTATCATCTACCTTTAATGGATCAAGACATTTACTTATCATCTGTCTCTGTACCATGCACCTGTCCATCACCTATCATCTCTCTGTCACCCCTCTATCTTTATCTACCTCACTTGTTTAGGCACACACACCCACACCTGCATCTGACCCACCATTTGCTTACAGTGATCACCATGTCATAGTTAAGCTGTTGGCAGTTACTGCGGTATGACTTCCTGCAGCCTGGGTCCCAGTGTGGTCGCAGCATGCATGGCAAACACGCTCCTCCTCCTGCCCCCTTAACCCCCAGTGTCTCCTTGGCCTCCACCACTTCAACCTGTGCTCAGCATTAGTGTTAGCACATGGTTGCCTGCTTTTGCTTCATAATATTTCATTCCTGCGCATCCTTCTTTCAGGAAATCCACTTCTTTGTGGACGCAGACTCCTAATCCATGTGCTTGGATGCTTCTGCCTTGGACTGCTGCCCCTCAGAGATGCTGCCCTCCTCCTTGATTCACTTCTGAAATATTGAGAGACACTAACAGTTTCCCAAAAGTCCAGGATGGGAACAATGATAAAAGAATATTCTCTTCTAATTGCCCCTCTCTTTCTCCTCCAAATAAATAGTATTTCAATACAAACCCTGAGCGATTTTCTTTAGTCTCTGGAAATCTTATCTATCTCTACAGTTTTTGTTATGTCATTTCAACATGTGGGCTGGGATTTCAGCTCTCAAATAGGCAGTATCGTTATGGAAGTCCCTCAATATTTTTTCTTTTCTTTTCTTTTTTTAAGAGAGAGAGAGAGAGAGAGAGAGAAAGAGAATTATATTTATTTTTTCATCTGGGCTTTGTTTCTCAGACACTTGGTTGTGTATGTGGTGTTGGGCTTTGAACCTGGGTCCTTGTGCATGCCAGGCAAGCGCTCCAAACACTGAGCCACCCCTTCAGCCCCGTCCTTGAACATGTAAAAGAGAGGACAATTGTACCCTTTCCCACTTCCAGCCAGCAACGCTTGGTGTAAAGTCATTTGGCTCTTATTTGCACAGCATTTGTTTTCTGGAGATAAAGGAAAGAAAACAAACACATTTTGAAGTGGGTCTGAATAGTAGGAGCATTGAAAAGGTACTTAGTTGTACAAAGAGAGCTACGCCAGGACACACCTGGGAACCACAGAGCGTGGCTTTGCCCCTGGGGAGAACGCTCCCTGCACCAAGGCATCCTAAAATAACTCTCCAAGGACACCTGCTCATTGTCTTCAGGAATGTCCACCTCCGTTCTCCTGCAGATGAGGACCACCTACCCAGGGCCCCAAGGCTAGGATTTTTTAAAGTAGGGATGTATGGAGAATCTGACCAAAACTGTAAATATTACTTATCCATTATGCAAATGTTACATAAATATTATATTAGAGAATATATAAATACAATGACATTATTTTTATTTTATATCAAATATAATATACAAATTCTAGCTAAAATGAAGCAGAGAGAGCTCTAATTCCTGCAGCATATGTTGAGGCATCATTTAGCTAGCCTTCCCGTTTACATAATACCCCTTTTTCTAAGTCTCCAAAAGATCTTTCACCTGTCACATGGTTGCTTTCTCAGGAAAAAAAAAATTAGTTTATGAATGATTTCAACCCTCCTACTTAGCACAACATTGAGAACTCTGAACACTTAGAGGCCTGCCAATCAAACTTTGAAGGTTTTCAATTTGTTCACCCCCTGGGTTACCTTCATTCTGTGTTCTGTGGAGGATGCAAAGTAGCAAATATATATATATAATTTGCACTTACAGAAACAGTGGGGAGTCAGTGACTCCCCAAACTGGAGATTCTCAGACAGGTCTCAAGTGACATCATTGTAAAAGGGCTGGCCAGAAGGAGTGACATGGGAATCTGGGCATTGCTCCCCAGACTAAAACAGAATGTGGAGACTCTGACTTTTAAGCTCTGACCAACATGGCTTCCTGTTTGCTTAAAAAGATTTCTTTCAGCATTAAATATTTCTGACACATCCATTTTCTTGATGAGCTGTCTCTGTCTGGAAACCCAAAACACGTGGATTAAATTTCACTTTAAGTAAAGTCAGGTTTAAATATTAAGAAGAAAAAAGCTCTTGACAAGAATCTACATGGGGTTCCCTGAGCTCAGAAGGTTTCAAAATAGTTGAAAATAAAACCAATGAGGTTTAACCACTCAGAATTGGGATTCTGTGACTGGTCATAGAGACACATGCACAGCAACCTTGACTCTGGTCCTGCGTGCCAGGTCCTTTCCTGCTCACCAAAGCTGTCCACTGATCCCTTCAGAGGCAGGTCTGCCTCTTCTGAATCCATTTCTTGACTTCATCGATGCCAGCTGAGGGTGCAAATGGCTTTGCCCAGGCGGCCTCATAAATGCACGTATTCCTTTAAGAGCAAGATCACCAAAGGTGGCTCAGCAGATCCTAAGAGGCAATCCTTTGATTTTTATCTCCTGGGGAATTTACATTTACCTTCTGCAGACTCACTCTTCCCTGCAAGGCACTGAGGACAGCTGGAAAGAACGGCAGCTTACAGGGTGCTGTGGAATCGCTGGTTCTGCTCCTTGAGCTTCTTAAGTTTGAGAGGGAAAGCATGAGCTTGGAAATGACCTAACTTGCAGTGGCCTATGCCTTAGGATGTGAATGCAGAAGCGTCCAGGGGGCTGTGGCAGTCTGGGGTTGTTGTGGGTGACCCTGTCAGTCTTTTGCTGCACCTCTGATGGAGACTTCTAGAAGGGCTCCTTCCCTGGGCCTGCCCCTTCAGGGGAGTGTGTTTCTACTTCCTGGGTCAGGGGTGGCCACGAGGCTGGCTCTGGCCAGTGGAGCCCGACTGGACGTGACTCAGCCTGCACCTGAGCAGACCCTGGTCTCCTTACTGGGATCTGCCACTGCTCCTGGAGGGAGGGAGTCTCAGGATGGGCTGTCTTAGGATGAGACACCTGCAGCCCAGTCACCACTGGGCCACAGCTGGTTTGCAAACAGGTAGGCAAAGGTTCTCGCTGCCATAAGCCACAGAGAGCTGTCTTGGAGTTGTTTGTTATAGAGGCAAAACCTAGCGCAAACCTGGCCACAGAGGTGCCCTTACTCCGAGCTTTTATAGCTTACATTACATTCCCCACCCCAAAGACATCACTTTTAAAGGAAAGACTCAACCCCCTGAAAGGCCCCCAATGCAAACTCCACATGTTGTTTTGTGATGAGACACTGAATAAAGAAAGATTCCAAATTTAACAATATTGCAACAGGAAGAGTGATTTGCCTCAGAGCGATATAGGTGGCTGATGCTTTTCATTAAATTACTTCTAACTCAGTATTTACACCCATCATGGTAACCTCTCAGGGAACATCATAAGGGCATCCTATCCTGTCATTGTAATCTTCCGTGGAGCAAGAAGCCCCTGGTTATGGATCCGTGAGAGTCTTCTCATAGACACACCATCCTGGGGGCCGTTCTCTTTATATAATTGACAGTTTTCCATTGGCAAGGGGCAATTAAAAGCATCAGGGACTTTTCAAAGCAATGGAGGACATTATTTTATCCAATCCCTAGTTTTACCTTGTGAAGAATAATCATTTCTATTTTCTAAATACAGGAACTGAGCTTAGAAGGATGAATTGGCACGTGCAGGTAAAGCTAGTATGTGGAGGACATGTTGGCAGAGCTCAGCCTTGCCTCCAGACCCACGCTCCCATCTGCAGCCCATCACGATCGGTTCTGAAGGCCTCTGGACCTGGGGCTGTGATGGTGTCATTGCTTTGCCTTGCCAGGCCTTCTGTGAGGTAGTGTGCATTTCAATTCTTGCAGGGACTCTGGGGCAGGTGCAATTCCAGCACTCCAGGTAGGACACCGGGGCTGTGTTCAAGGTCATTAGCATAAGTTGCCCTCCCTCTGGTCTAACACTGATTCTGGAACCTCGGTGAGCCCCAGAGTCACCTAGAGGGCTGGATAAACAGCTGCATAGCTGGGCCACCACCCAGGGTACAGTCCCTGGTTCTGCAGTGCTGGGTTAGAACCAGGGATGCTATAGGGCTCAGTTCCCAGGCACCAATGCTGGGAATCCTGAGACCACCCTTTGAGAAACAAGGCCCGTGTGATTCCTGGCTTATCGAGTAACAGAGAACACAGAGAAAATGAATAAGCACATGTAAGTGTGTCTGTGACCTGGAGGGGAGGAAAGCAGATGGTGTGAAATACCAGCTACAGAGCTGCCAGATGAGAGCCTCGGCTGTCCAAGTGGTGTTCCAAGGTGAAGGAAGTGCAGGTGTACTCTCTTGGGAAAAAAAGGCAGAGGATGCTTGGGAAAGAGGGCTGTTAGTTGAACATGGCTCCAGGTTTCTTCCGTGGAAGATGGGCATCACCCTGGAGAAGCCTCAGCTCATGCTGGCTGAGAACACAGAGGACCAGGAAAGCCTGCATTCCAGCACAGGAGGACCTGGGTCCTCTCACGCAAGAGCACGGTGCAGGCAAAACACAATGAAAGGGATTTGTAGTCAAATAATTGTGGAAAACTTTGCCTACCAAATCCCCAAACATCCCATTGTCTCCCCTTTGGAGACTCACAATGCACAGTTGTATGCTACGGGTTGTGGGAGGTCCTATGGTTAAGAAACACGTAACTACAAAGAGAGATGTGCCCTTGGCCTGACCCTGGGAAACACAGGGGAATACTGACCTGGTCTCAACCCTACCCTTTATGTCTGCAGACAAAGAGGATCCAAAAGGTTGAGGGATTTGTTCAAGGTCACTGAGCCAGTAACAGGGTTAGGGCTTGTGGTTCTTAGTCCTGCCCATGACCAGTGCCCACCTCATATCCTGAGACGAGCTGTCCGTCTCACTGGACAATGAAGACAGACCAGAGCTGAAGGCCGTTCACACCTCCCTACCAAGCGCAGCCTCAGCCTCTTTGAAGAACTCATAGAAATGCACATCTCAGGTTCCACACCTGAGCTTCTGAACCAGGGTTGTTTCCCAGGAACCTGTGCCTTAAAAAGAACTCTATTTCCCAAAGGATTGTGTGGTTAGAGTTTGCAGAGGCGGCTCGGTAAGTCGGAATGCTCACTTTCCTCCTGCTACACTTGGAAAAGCATCGAGTGTTCCTTTAAAGACAAATCCCACGTTCTGCCTTGCATGTGAGTATCTAATGATCCAATTTGCCTCTGCGGTCAAATATTTAGCCTTTTTCCTATGTTTCCATTCCATTATTATTGTTTCAAATTCCATAAGTACTAAAAAATCCTTTTCCATCCCCAAATGTGGTTTGCATAGTTATACCCTTCACTCCTCAATGCAGATTCTTTTTAAATTTTTTTTTCATTCCATAGAGCGTCGACCTTTCTCGACTCAGCAAAGACAAGTTTAAACAGATACCAGGTTTGATGGGAGCCTCATTTTCCATTTTCCATGACAAAGAATCTGTGCACTGGAATAAGTCAGAGGTATCATTTGCTGAATATTTTTGTAAAGACAGTTTAATTTCAGGCCCTTTATTTGTGAGAGAGCTGGCTAACCCAAATAAAACATTATACATCTGTCTGTTGTTATGAGTGACCAACTTCAGCTGAAAGTGATTACTTAATAACAGCTAACTTTCCTATAGAATAAGAATGTGCAGTAGGTAGGAGTGGATGGAAATTTCCTTCGGTTCACCAGCCCCAATCCCTCTTGCTCCAACATGTGAAGAGCTTGGGTAATAAGCATCCTGCTTCTTAATCACAGCGTGGCTTGGCCATGCATTGTTGGGAGATGACTGGTAAAACAGGAAAATTTATGTCTGGGGGGAAAAACAAGGCCAGTGGTATTGCATTAGCTTCCCACACGCACGGCTCCAAGTGTCCTCTTCGGGGAATAGATTTCTACAACTGCTCACGGAATCTCACTTGCTATTCTTGTCTTCTTGTCTGATTGATTCAGACACAGAGAAGAGGGCTCTGAACACTCCCATTCAATGAAGGACAGGGACATCGGCACGTTGGGACCTGTTTGACTGACGTGGAAGAAGTCACAGAGGACGGCGTCGGTTTTGGCCAACGGTCCTTGCACAGATATTTTCTTTAATGTGTTTTATTTCATGAAACTTTAATCTGGGCATATTTGGAGCAAAGAAAGAGTAAGAGAACCAGCAGGAAGCCAAGAAGGGTGATCTCTCTCTCCCTCGCATGGGGACTTAGCCTGGAACAGGGCCTCTTGAACACCTATCAGATGTGACTTGCAATACTTCAAACTGATTTTCCCCTAGCTGCATCTCTCTCTCCCATGAAGACGCTGAGTCTAGCACCTTCCACCACTCATCAGCATCTTTCTCTGCCTCACATTTACAAAATGTTTGAGAGCTTGGAAGGCATAGAAACATGGAAAGCACATTATGAATATAGATACCGATTCCAGGCAGCCAGGCTTGCTCTTCTGGCTTCGCGCTGACTACTTTTTTCCTTTGTAGAAAATAACTTTGGAGTTGTTGGTCTTTAAACTGAGGACCAGTGGACTTTGGTGTGTTTCACCTTCATTTAGATGGGTGGAATTCTCCTTGCTCATTTCCACGGTCATTGCTATTCCATCAGGAACCTTACCCCAGACAAAGGAAATTCACGGCTTTGGCTTGATTTGGAACTAAGTTATTTAACAACGGGACGAGTGTCAAGAAGTTTCACAATGCAGTCTCACTGTCAGTCTGACTCTGACCACGTTTCTCTGATACAGAAACTGGATTTCACAGGATCCCAGGAGAGCACAGTTAATACCCAAATTCTTGATTTGTTGTCAACTTATTTTAAGACCTGGTAATATTTCTGAGTTGTTTTCTTGCCCCACAGTTGAAAACACAGACACTTTTGATCTCTTAGCGATAACAGGGCATGTTTAAGTTTCAAAATACCTTCACCTTCAGTCAAAGCTATAGACCTTTGTCTGTTAACTAATCTCCATCAGTAAGCAGTGTAAGAAAACACATTCTTGCCATCTGTACTTAATTAGCTGGAGGATTTTGGACCAATTTTGGTAGTGGTGGTAGGGTTGCCAGTTATGATACAAAATGCCCAGTTAGATTTGAATTTCGGATGGATGGCAAATAACTTTTAGTGTAAGTATACCCCATGCAATCCTTGATGCTTGTTTATATTGAAAATTATTCATTATTTATCTGACATGCAGATGTATGAACTTTCTATCTCTTTCTATATCATGTGTATGGAAAAATGGAATAGTAGCTATATATGCTTTTTAAACTCCTGGCATCCCTAGGGAAGGGCAAACTTATGCTCAAGAGAAGCTCAGAAAGGCAAACACCTTAAAGACAAGGTTTTGGTATGCGGAGGGCATTCTTAGGAGCAGAGCGGCTTTCCCCAGCACAGGAACTCTGACGCCAAGTGCTGCATTGTGCACTGCACGGCAGCCCCTTCCTGCGTGGTCCCTGGAGGCCTCTGCGAGGTGAGTGATGGCCCCATCTGTAGCATTTTCAGCTCAGGGGTCCTTAACCTCTTATGTATCGTCAGCCGTTTGCTGTGTTAGTGAGAACTTTGAGTGCCTTCTCGGAATGAGGTATTTAAATAGATAAACGCAAACTAGTCAAGGTTCCAGAAGACACCACTAATATCAAAATGTCCTTGTTAGAACATGCAAAAAACTCCCAAATTGTCTTCTAATCATTAAGCAAAAACTATTGCCTTGAAGCATCATGATTAGATTCGAGATCTCTGAAAAGCTACAGTGTGATATTGAAGTATCTGCGGCTGTTACCATAGCTGTGGCAAACACAGGGTGGGGGTTTTGGTTTTGGTTTTCTTTTTAATTTGTATTTTCTTAGTGAGGTTATTGAAAGCAAAGTCTTTCTCTTTTCCTTTCGTCCTAGCCCATGGATTCTCCTGTGCCCTGGGTGGCGCCCCTCCAGGCTCTTTAGACGCGGGTGTAAACCTGGCTGTGGATTCTAAATGGAATGATTCTGATAATGTCCCAAAAATCAGGCCAACCCACGGAAACTTTCTTGATTGACTTTCCCCAAAGACGCAGTGAGCCATCTCAGATACTGTTTCTTTACAAAAACAGCCTGGATCCTTAACCATTAGAATCAAGTTAATACCCTTGCAGCAGGGCAGTGCCACATGTACCAGTGTTAGCACCAAACGTCACATCAATGTTCGCACAATTACAGCGACTCCCAGGGGGAGGCGTTCCAACATCTTCCATTCTGGAAGGAATGGCACCCCTTCTTCTGACATGGAAACAAAGGAGGCAATAACAGAAAACAGCTGAGATACATACGCAAGTCTTGGTCTTCGTAGCCTCCCTGTGGCACTTCTGAGAATTAGGAGCTGGGATTTTACGGTGAATGTGCGACAGTCACATGCAGCTGCGTTTTGCCATAGCTGCATCACACTCTGCCCAGGAAACAGAAAGCCTGCCCCTCTGCAGGGTGCTAATTCAGACAAGCTCCCTCCATAAATCCTCCAGCGGCTTCCCCTGCTGACAAGGCAGATCCAGCGCACCTTCGGAGAGCGAGATGACTCTTTTAAGTCCTGGCTCTCGCTCCCTCTTCACTCCTTTCCTCCCAGGACAGAGCCTTGGTGGGTACTTGCCTCTTTCCAGACAGACCAGGGCCCTCAGGGCTCTGAGCCTGGACTCACACAGTGCCTTCCCGAAGGTTCTTCACTCTCTCACTTGGTTAAATCCTATCTCTCCTTCAGAAGTTAGGTTGAACATTACCTCCTCTGGACTTAAAAAGAAAATGCAACACTTCTTCAGAGTCAGCACAGTGTAAAGGTGAGGCAGGGTACAGGAGCCTGCCCCTGTGGACATGAGCTGTGTGACTGTGGACAATCGAGACTTTGAAACTCAATTTCCTCGTCTGCAGGATGAAGATAATAGTAATCCCTGCTCCTCAAAGGGTGGCGAGAGGTTAGGATGTGAACTAGCACAAAATGTTTGTCCGTATCCATATCAGCTGTAACACAAGAGTTAGCTATTATCCTTATATACTTACAAGAAATTAGACAAAGTACAACCATTTACCGCAGAGGAACAGCGGAGAGTTATATTCAGATTATGTAACGTTCTTATAAATCCCCTAAACCCTCAACCTCAGCATTTACAGAGACACAATTTGAAACGCATTGGAAAGGTGAAAAGGCAATTCAGCCCTTCAACCTTCATTCTTTCATGTGCCAACAGGGGGTTGTGCACCTAGCTAAGGGTGGTGTGGGGTGCTGGGGAATTTCCTTGGTCCTCATTCTAGTGTAGTTTAGAATAGCGCAGGGAGCAGAGGACTGGGCAAATATTTACACCAGCAATTTAAAGATATTTTGGGGATGAACCAGGGAGAAAGTGAGGGATGCAAGGTAGAATGGAACAGGGGGTGGGCATATGGCATCCTCTGGTCTGGGGTTCCAGAAGGCTTCCGCAAGGGGCTGGCATGAGCTGGGGATATGAAGGAGATGCACATGGGCAGGTGAGGAGGCCAGCCAGGAGGAGGGTCAGTTGTGGTCTTTGTAAAGCCCAGGTGGCTTGGAGCATGGTGTCTTCCAGGAAGTGGGGAGAGTGTTGGATCAGGGAGAGGACAGGGGGTCAAGGAACAGAGTCACATCACACAGAGCTTCGTGGGCTCCTGAGGATTGTGACCTTTGTCTTAGGAGAACGAGGAACAACTTACCATTTTCTTCAAGGAAAGGGCAAGATTGGGCTTGCTCGTTAAAGTGATCATTTTTGACAAGATGGAATTGGACTGGAAGGAGGCAGGCATAGGTGCCGAGAGTCTGTTAATTGGCACTTCCAGTGATCCAAGCTGAAACAACTGGAGCAGGAACGAGGACACTGCCAGCACCTGGTCTCTACCAGGTGGTTGTGGCACCAGCGCAGTGGGGAGATGCAGCCTCAAAGATGACACCTGGTTTCCTAATCTGGAAACGCAGGGGTTAGGGTGGGGTGGGGTTTTATTGACCAGAAGATGCTGGATGGCTTAAATCCTGCACTTGCTGTTGGACACCCAGTCTATTTGACATCTGGATGTGTTATCAGCGGGGAAACACAGTCTTGATGCAAGAAGAGGATCCCACCTGGATCCTGACTCCTACACAGGATGGAGATTAGGATCTGCATGGGTCCTGACACCTACATAGGGCAGAGAACTGAGATCTGCTTGGATCCTGACATACAGGGCTGAGAACTGGGATCCACACAGATCCTGACTCCTACACAGGGCAGAGAACTGGGATCTGCTTGTATCCTGACATACAGGGCTGAGAACTGGGATCTACACAGATCCTGACTCCTACACAGGGTTGGGAACTGGGATCTGCCTGGATCCTGATATACAGGGCTGAGAACTGGGATCTGCCTGGATCCTGACTTTCAACAGGGAGGTTACACAGGAGGGAAGCCGTTAGCCCTTCAGTCTGCAAGCAGACATAGAACCAGGATCCTGGGAGTTTCCCCCAGACAATGGAATGTGCAAGAAGCAACCCCAGACTGAGCCCCGGAGAGCCCTGGAGTCAGCTGAGTAGGAGCATTGACAGCTGAGACCCAGGAAGAGCTGCTGGTCCAGGAAACACCAGAGCAGTGGTGTTTATCAAATTATCAGAGGTTTACAAGGACATGTCCACATATGCAGAGCTTCTTACCCATCACCTGACAGAGTAATTTAGCATCACCTTGGGGGGCACTTGCCAATCTACACCCAAAATCTTAAGCTGTCTATTTATACCCTTTGATCCAGCAAATCTGCTTCTAAGAACTAATAAGAAATGTGCAGCAGAATTATGTACATGAGTGTTCTCTATATTAACCATAATGTTAAAACATTCAGAGCAACCCAGATCACCAATAATATAGGCCTGGTTTTAAATTTATAAAATTCTTATAAACTGAAAATTTAAGTAAGTCTTTAAAAATCAAAGCAAAATGCAAACATAAAATAATCCAATCAGTAGAGCCGAGCTGTATGGTGCAATCCTTTCTGCTTTTCGCTCTCTAGATAATGCTCAGTGCAGTGCCTCTGAAATGCTAGCAGAAGTTATCTCTTTAGGGGAAAACGCAATTAGCAAGGGTTTCCAACCAGATTTTCCATTTTTATGCAGTTAATCTTAAAATTCAATTTCCCTAGCACAGATCCTTCTCGAGCATTCCAGATTTTACTGTAAATGAGAAATACTCACGGTGTTCTACTGAGAAACTTTCCACTCACTGTCGGGGCCAAATCTATGAAATCAGTTACTCTCAGAGACATTTGGATGGTACAAATCTTGAGAACTGAGCTTTCAGTAAGTAATCAGGGCTTTTATTTGATGTTAACTTAAGGCTTAATGTAATTGACTGAGGAGTTTGCACTTTGTCCAAGAGGATTGCTCATAAAGCAGATTCCTGCCCAATATCTTTGCTCGGGCAGGTCCCTTCATTCCATATTCCTTCCTACCCTGTGCCTCCTGGCAAACTCCTAGTCATCCCTCAAAGCTCCAGAGAAATGTCACCTCTGCTTGCAGACAGAGTTCATCTTGTTCCTCTCTTTTGCCTCTGGCAGGTTGTCCAAACTCATGAAAACACCTAATACAGTGCTCTCATGATCTGTTTTGGAACTTGTCTTTCCTTGTAAAAGATGGGCTCTGGAGAGGTAAGTGTTTAATTCATCTTTTAATCTCTGATATTAAACACAAGGCCTGGCAGTGTTTGACGGAGGAACAGAGACACTATTCAAGTGAACTGAGCCCTACATACCATAGCCAACGTAGCTCATTTAAAGATACTGTACACGGTGTTTGAGATCAGAGAGAAAGCCCATTCACAGCTAGGCACACTGCAGGAGGGCACGGGCTGGGGAGACTTCACTGATTTGAATGATCAAACCAGAAATCAAGATTGACTTTGTAATTTGATTAACAGAACAAATAATATCCTTCAACGTCCTACCTGGAAGAGAAAATTTGTTGCACATTTTCAGAGTTGACAGAGACAATTAAAACCATGACCATCAATATATCTGATGAGGGGACAGGAGGAGGGAGGGAAAGGGATGTGGGGGCGGATATTGAACTAAATTTTATTGCTGAATTGTGTGCATCTAGGAATATGTGACAACTAATCCCAACAGTATATAAAACTATAATGCACTAATAAACATATATTAAAAAGATAAATGAATGAATAAATATATCCAATGTAGCCCAATGAATTACTTTTTCTGTGCATTTCATATTCCACGAGGTCCTAAGTATACCGACCATCTCAAAAGAGGGTTCTGAGAGGCTGTTCTGTTCTCTTTCCTTGTTTTTTTTTTTTTTTTTTGGTACCAGGGCTTCAACTCAGGCGCACCTTAACCATTGAGCCACATCCCCAGTGCTTTACTTATATTTTATTTTGAGACAGGGCCTCCCTAAGTCACTGAGGCTCTCTTTGAATTTGCCATCCTCCTGCCTCAGCCTCCTAAGCTCCTGGGATCACAGGCGTGGGTGCCACCACTTAGCACAGTGGGAACAGGCACCGCAATCAAATATCAAATTTAGCTTCCACTTGGTCCTTTCCAATGCTTTTACTTTTTTTCATATTTAAAAATATACATAATGCATTGCATAGGACAAACAAATCATATATTGCACATTTATGCTCCAAAGTACTCTGTGTTTGTGGGGAATGGGTGATTATAAATATTTTAATCCACTTCTTTAGGCCATTTCTTATTAATCTTTAACATGCGCACGTTCCCTGGGAGTTATTTAAAATGCAAATTATTATTCAGAAGTTCTGGGCTGAGGTGTGCGAATCTGCATCTCCAATGAGCCCCCTGGGGTGCCAAGGCTGGAGGGCCAAAGCTCACACTCTGAGCGTCCATCAGCCTCTGGTAGCCAGGGTTCCTTGTCGGGACCACACAGTGCATAACACCAAAAATGGCACGCATGACCAGTTAGAGAAAGGGGCCCCTGGAGAGCTTTCTGGTTTACCTATAGAATACCATTCAAGGTCACCAGCAGACTTAATTGAAAAGAAACAAAAACACTCTATAAATCACCACCCACTATCATAAAATGGTCCCGTGATCAGCAGCTCTTCCGCAGTGTTTGTCCAGTAGCCATGGACAAGCTACGCATCTGCGTCTTCCTGCTGTGGAATGAAGGCTGCTGCATGCACCCCTGGAAGTGAGCTGGTCCCTGAATGACACCCAGTGGTCACAGGATCTTCAGCCTCATTTTCTGTTGAGTGTAGCAACACTTGAGGGTGGGACAGGGAACGGGCTGAAAGACCTCACCTCCTGCCTCCTCCCCTGCCTGTCCTTCACATGGCGTGTTCCCACCCCTAGACCCATGTGGCCATCTCAGGACCATCTTGTCACTTCCAGACCATCCGTCCAGCTGTCTATGGCTCCTTCAAGTGCTCATAGGTTTCCCCACTTAAACCAGCCCCATCCTCATCCATGTCCTCTTGGTCATTGTAGTTAAACCCGTGAACTGAGAAGCCGACGTGCTTGTCCTAGGGTGGGGGCAGCGAAGGGCTGCTTGTCTGAGGAGGGCTCCGGGGCTGCAGGGCCATGGGGTGGGGAGAGCTTCATGGAGGAAGGAAACGACCTTGGCCTCCACTTCCTGTGTCTGGTGGCAGCTCTTTGGCCAGGGGTCTGAGTCACCTGTCCACCACACCACTCCAACTCCATCAGTCACCAGGAGCCCAGCAGGTGGACACAGCGGTTGCTCATCTCCTTGGCTTTGCCCCAGCGTCTCCCCACCCCAACCGCTCTGTCTCTTCACCTCCACCTGTAGATCCCTCCTCTCCTGCCCGTCCTTCGCATGGTGTTTTCCCACCCCTAGACCCCCATGTGGCCATCTCAGGACCATCTTGTCACTGCCAGACCATCTGTCCAGCTGTCTGTGGCTCCTCCAGGTGCTCATAGGTGTCCCCACTTAAACCAACCTCATGTCACTATCCATCCCCCTACACATGAGCCCCTGTAAAAGATACTCAGCATCCCCCATTTGCTCAATCCCTGCAAGCTGCCCACCTCTTCCCTTTCTTCCCACCTCCATGGTCACCCCTTAGTATCTGCAGGGAAGAGGGTCCAGCACCCCGGGCATGCAGATGATCACATCTTAAGAAAACAATGCAGCCTTTGCTTCAGGGCTCCCCCCAGCTCAGTGTTCCTGCGGTCTACAAGCCAGAGCCCCACCCAGAGCCTTGGCAAGCAGGCATGCGGCCCTTCAGGACCCGCCACCTGCCTGCTCCCCCAAACCTTCTTGTGACTCCCCAGCCGTGCTCCTGGGTTTCTCCCGCTGCTCCCTGGGGCTTCTGCCTCCAGAACACTCACCTGTGTCCTGGAGTTCTTCGCTGACTTGTGTTTGTCTGATTATGGTAATTCTCAAACTGACAGCTGTCATTACTGAGAGCACACATGTGACCGACTCCGTGTCAGCTGTTCTTCTGCCTAGAACTCCAAACGTCAGAATCACTCAGGTCAAACTTGGGTCACACTAGTTGATGGAGAAGGTGACGTGTGCCTAAGTTCACGCAGCTTGCCAGTGTGGAGAGCACAGTGGCCAGCGAGAAAGGCCGCTCTGGGTCCATCGCTGCCTGCATACCTCCCGGGGAGGCAGACCGCACCCTGCCTTGTTAAAGCAACACCCTCTGTTGAATGTGTGTGTGCTGGGGGATCGAATGGAGGCAAGGGAACCTCGGGTCTTCCAGTTCTGGAAAAGCAGCCGTGGATCTCAGAAAGGATGCACCTGCACCCTGGGAGGAGCTAGCAGAGGCCATCATTCTCCCTGGGTCCCTCGGGCACATGGCTCCTTGTGCAACTTGTGGATGAGGGCCTGTGTGTCCCAGGGACCCAGCCCTGGCCATGCCTGCTGTCAACGTTTCCCTGGAAGTTCGTAGTGTCGAGTAACCAAGTCTTCAGAGGTGATGGGACCAACCCTCTCCCTAGGCTGGCTCCACTCCTCTGTTCTCCATCTCCGCAGTTGGCCTTCACAGTCATCCAGGCTAGGGCTAGCGATGCCTCCTCTCTCCTCTTCCTTCATGATCCACCAGCACACAGTCTTGGACTCACCTCCTGGGTGATTCTCGTTTCCACCCCCTTTCCTCTTTGGCGGCCACCCTGGTGCAGGTTCTCAGGGTTGCACTCCAAGCCGTTACCACCCCCAGCTCCCTGTTCTGCTGGCCTCTTCACTCTCTCCACTCTGTTCTCCTTTCAGAAGCAATCTCTCTAAGTTCAAATGTGATCTTTCAAAAATGACAGATTGTTCTTGTCAGGAGACAAGAGTCACAGCATCTGTGTGTCCCACATTTCTGAACTGCTGACCTGATGTCCCAGATCTTCCATGATCTGGCTCCAGGCTACCATTTTGGCCAGATCTGTGGATGGTCCTCTCTCCACTGTCCACACTTCATGCTGTTTCAACCCTTCACCTGTTTCTCACCCCTCCTCCCCTGCCTGGACAGTCCACCCTAGTACTGGGTCCTTCACCTTCCCGGTGGAGCTTGCCCTGGGTGACCTTTCCACTGCAAGTTCATTGAAAAGGTCCCTCCTCTTCTTTACCATGATAGTGTGATGTCAGTGGCCTTACCACCATGCCATGATGCGCCAAAGCTTTGTGTATCTATCCCTGCTTGTCAGTGGCAAGTCTTTTGAGAGAAGGGGTTGGGTCAAGTCCACTTCTCATCCCTCAATGGCACAGTCTCTAGCCTATGGTACGTACTTCAAATATGTTTTTAGTTAAACTGCACGGTACTGGCACACAAACAGATGCATAGACCAATGCTCCAGAATAGAAGACGCAGACAAACCCACACATCTACACTCCTCTGATCCTTGATGAGGTGCCGAAACCATGCATTGAGAAAAGACAGCCTTTTCAGCTAATGGTGCTGGGAAAACTGGCTATGTATACATGAAAGAATGAAACTAGATCCCCTTCTCTCACCTTGCACAAACAGTCAACTCAGCGTGGACCCAAGACCTAGGAATTAGACCAGAAACTACGCAACTCCTAGAAGAAAATGTAAGGTGAACATTTCAGTATATAGGCACAGGCCAAGCTTGCTCAATAGGACCCCAAAGATTAAGAATGCAAAGAGGTGATAAAAGGGACAGCACCAAGCTTCTGCACACCAAGCAAATCATTAGGAGTGGGAAGCAGGAACCAACAGAGTGGGAGAAAGTCTTTGCTGAGCACTCTTCAGAGGATTAATAGCCAGAATAGACAAAGAATTCAAAAAACTTTACACCAAACCCCCCAAGCCACCCAATTAATAAATGAGCAAATGAATTAAACAGACACTTCTCAAAAGAAGAAATACAAATCGCCAACAAATATATGAAAAAAATGTTCAACATCACGAGCAATTAGAGAAATGGAAATCAAAACTACACCAAGCGGCTGGAGCAGTGGCTCAGCGGTTTCGGTGCTTGCCTCGCATGCACAGAGACACGGGTTCCTACCCAGCACCACGTACACAGCAAAGGGTCGGAGCAACGAACGCCAAATGAAAAACTAAATAAAATTGATTCCCTCTTTCTCTCTCTCTCCCTCTCACTGTCCCTTTCTCTTTAAAAAAAAATACAAAATAAAACTACGCCAATTTTATTTCATAGCAGTCAGAACAGCAGTCTTCAAGAATATAAACCATAATAAATGCTGGAGAGGATGCGGAGAAAAAGGAACACTTTTATGCTGTTGGTGGGATTATAAATTGTACAACCACTGTGGAAATCAGTATGGGGGTTCATCAAAACACTAGGCATGGAACAGTCATATGACCCAGTTACGCCACTCCTCGGTATTTACCCTGAAGAATTAAAGTCATCTTACTACAGTGATACAAGCTTACCCATGCTTACAGCAGCACACGCCACGGTAGCCAAACCACGGAACCAGCCTACGTGTCCATCAACAGATGAATGGACAAAGAAAATGCGATTTATATGCACAATGGGGTTTGTTCATCCACAAAGAAATGAAATTGTCATTTTTAGGAAAATGGACTGAACTGAAGTGAAATAATTCAAACTTAGAAAGTCATATGCTTTCATACAGACATGAAACTAGAGAGGACAAGGGAAATGAGAGGTGGAGGCAGATTATGGAAGTTGAAATGATATCGTAGAGGTAAGGGACCTGGGGATAGGAGGAGGGGAGGGTGGGAGGAGTACTAGGGAGTTATAGTGTTATATTGTACGCATGTATGCATATGTGACAACGAACCCCATCGTCATGTACTATAACATACCAAGAAAAATGCAGAAAAAAAATTTGGTCTTTGGCAAGCGGAGTTCTCTCTGCTTCCTGTTGCCATGTCCCGAGCACATTCCTCATCCATGCCCTTCTGCCATGACCTGCTGCCTCGACTCAGACCCAGAGCAATGGAGCTGGCCATCTAGACTGTGCCCTCTAAAATTGTGAGCCCCGAATAAGCTCTTCCTCCTCTCTGGGGCTCTGGTTAGGTCTTTCGGGCACATGACGGAAGAGCTGACTAAAACACAAATTTGCATAAAATTATCATCATCTGAGCATTTCTAAACTTCTAAAAACGTTTTGTACCTTTATATATCATCTTAATTAACAATTGTTCTTTCTTCAATTTTGCTTTAGCTTTCTTTGAACAGTCCTATTTAGAAAGGCTTTCTTTTATAAATAAGTGGTACTATTTTCCACGGGCAGTGTATTCCCTAGGTTCTCTCCTGCCCAAGGCCTTCATTCATCCATTCGTTAATCCCTTTTAGTTTTGTCTTGATCTTTAAAGTTTTAACATTTAATGTCAGAGGTTTCAGTGCTTGTTTGGAAGCATCATATGAGTAAGTCTCTGATTTATGGTCTGTAGATAGCATGAATTTTGTTTTCTTAAAATAATTAGAAGGGCATTTATTTCAATATTAGGAAATCAAATGTATCTTCAATAAAAATGTTTTCATCACTTGTGACTATAAGTGAATCAATGAAGGAATCAATAAATGGATTAATAGTCAATCCACAAATTAAAGAATGAATGAATGTCAAAGACATGGTCCAAAACATGAGCATGGCTTCTAGGCCTTTGTAATTGCATGTGAAGTGAAGTTTCCTAAGTTGCTCTTTGAAGTGATTTATTTTTACACATTGTTCTGTCTCCATGGGAAATGAGTTTTCATGGTGTTGGAATCCTCTGGGTGAAGAAGGATGTCCTTTTATCTCCCCTGACTCAGACACTCTTGGAAGCTGATCTAACCCTTACATTGTGACTCACTGGTATCCTGGCAGAGCACATGAAGGTCGTAGATGGCTTTCCTCCCTGGAAATGGTTCACATCTGCAGTTACCTGAAGGATGGATGCTTGCCACTGGAGAAGTGCGGCTGTTTCACCTGCTCACCAGTTCATCATTAGTCTATTTCGCATCCCCCAATAATCACAAAGACACACACAAAATCAGCATGGAAATGAGGGCAGGGTCCCTCTTTGTCCATATTCAGTAGAAGACCATTTGAGAAGCTGTATCAGACACATCTTTAGAGACTCGAAGGTCTACCTTGAGATCTATGGCAAGGGGGGAGGAGGGAAGATCCTGGATCTGCTGGGTGGGCAGGTGTTTCCCCCTCAGTTCATCCCGTTAGCCATGAAACCATCACTTTTCATCTCTCACATTCACTTACCATAATCAAAGGGCTAAGTGTTATGTTAAGTAGATCATTGTCACCTTCTCAGTCACGAGAAACAGGACCTAGTTTCTAATATGCTATTCTCATTATCAGTTAAAAGAAACTACGGGACACATGGTTGTAGAAATCATAAAACTCATATATAATTTCGGACTGAATATTATGGTGGGTCTTTGAAGTCTGGTGGGAACTGACTCACTGAACTATCGTGCCATTTCCTTGGTGGCTTCTACTACTCCCCCATAACTCCTGATCACCAACATGCTCCCACTCACTCACTCATTCATTCAGCAAACATTTAACACTAGTGTGGTCTTTAAATACAAAAATGTGAGTAAGGCACAGTCCAAACCCTGGAACACATACCGTGTGATCAGGGGAATGACACATGTACACATTTTTACACCCAGCAAAACAGAGTTCTTCAAGCCCAGGCAGGATCCTCTGGACACAAGGATGCTTCTCTACTTCTATCATAAAACTGGTTACCCCATTCCACAGGACTGTAAGCTCCTTAAAAACAGGAAGCCTGTCTTATCCTCTCTACTGGGCATACCTAACAGACTGCCTACGAAAGAATGTAATTACAGAAATGTACTAAATTCTTCCAAGAGAAGTACCAATACCTTCTACTTGGAAGAATCAAGAAGTCTTCATGAATTTCTTGTGGGAAGAAGAAATGGGAGAAAAAGGACTGCAGACAAGAGAAAATGTGCAGACGAAAGCATGGGGTGGTAGAATATGTTTGGAGTATTGTCCTCTTATACCGTTATCAAGTCCATCAAGCTTCGTCCAGACTCTAGACTCTCTCTGGGAGATTCAAAAGGCACTAATTCCTTGGGCCGACAGAGCCGTTCAAGTAAGGATGCCCTGGAGGGGTCGTGTGAGTTGGGCCTGAGTTTGGCTAGTCTTTGAAAAGATCCTAACTTACTTCTCATGGACATTCAAGGTTCAGGATTGCTCGGGTACCTCAAGAAAAGTTAGGTTGAGGCCAGATAGGGGGTTCACTGGTAATGAGTTTTATAAAGTGGTAGAGGTCAGACTGATCTTTGAACAGTCGAAAAGAATCCAGTCTCGTCTGTGGGACAGAGTGGTAGGGAGGAGAGCATCTGTGCAGAGATGTTTTGGAGCTGTTGAATGAGGCTGGGCAGCACATGAGCTCAGGGGGATCTCTGCCATGGTGTGCCACACATCCAGTAGGTATGGAGAGGTGAGGGTGGGCAGGAGCTGACAGGTCTCGGGATCAGCCACCTCAGTGGAGAGGAGCCTTGGAAGAGTTGTGGAGGATTTGAGGATGCACGGTGAGGCTGCTCTGGACATGTTTGCTTTCAAGGTCCATGTCGAAGAAAATTGGGGGATGGAGGTGGAGATTTGGGGATCACCAAACATTGAAGTGTAAGTTAGCCATAGATGAGTCAATGAGATCCTCAAAGGAGAAAATCCCCGAGAGAAAGCAGCAACTGAAGGGACACTACAGCCACGGACTGGAGAAAGAACTAGTGGATGGTTGGACCACTGTGAGAATTTATCAGAGTGGACGACCAGGAGGTAAGGTTTCATGAGAGAGGACATGATTCACAGGCCAAGACTGGAGGAGCACCAGGGCGTGGTGATGCTGGCGGGGAGGTAAGCTTTGGAGAGGGGTTCTCCTGTTTCCTAAGACAGAAAGATCAAAGGGTACCCCATTGCTGGGGCATTTACTCCTCACCTTGCTGGACACGGATCCAGCAGTACAGACAGCACACTTGGCCTCGCGCGGTTCACACTCTAATCATGGGACGAGGACAGGAGAGTGGAGCTATGGACAAACTTAGAGGGGTAAGGAGCAGAAGGGGTATGGTCTTAGTAAAGGGGCAATGGTGTCTGGTGGGAGAGGAGCAGGCTGAGGGACGGCAGTCAAACCTCCGTTGGCTCCTGAGTCACCTGGGGGAGGCGACAGGAGATGAAGAGAGGACTGAGCCTGGAGGGAGCCTGTGAGGTCCCCCAGCAGGGGTTCCTGCTGCTTTGCACCCATCAAGCATTGCCATGCTGAGTAGCCTGGGAGCACTGGCCGAGGGGGGGCCCCGGCAAGACCTATGTGGTGACAGGTGACGGGAGTGCGGCCTTACAGCACCATGCTAGAAACATGGACATTTGTAAACCACAGAATGCAAACGCTCAAGGTCACAGCTCGCGCCAAGGCTCATGGAATCTGCACAGTGATTGAACCCATTAAGACGCCTACTAAGTCTGCCATCTAGTTTGAGAAGGGCTGTAATTTAGTGTTGGTAGCTATCAATTAGTCCCGTTTTCCTCATCTGTAAGATGAGAGGTTGGGCAAGATGACCTCAGAGCTCCCTTCCAGCTGGGTCCACGGTGAATGTGGGCACACTCGTGACACTGTAAGTTTGTTTTCTTCCTTAGCGTTTGCATTGCGTGTTTAACTGCTCATGTTCAGAAATGCAACTCTGGGCTCCCACACCTCTACACCCAAAGCCTTCATTTTAGGGACCATCCTGCTTTGAAAAGAAATTTCCCCAGGAAAGAACACAGCTGGTGGGAAAGATCTCCAGTGATGCGGGGACCTGCACAGGGTGATGGGGGTCACTGACAGGACGCTGGATGAGTCCAGCGAGGAAATTAGGAGAGAGCATTAGGTCCCACTATTTGTTTTTTTTTTTTTTATAAGTTTTATTATAGAAAGCACAGAAAGTAAAGGATAGGGAAAAGAACAGACTTCCCCCAGAGAGGGGGAAGGGGACAAAGCCCAGGTCCCACTATTTGTAAGGTTGGAAAACTGCTTTGTGAACAGTGAGAGGAAAGGAGCTTTGTAAATATTCAGATGAGGGCCTGGGATGTAGCTCAGTGGTAGGGACTTACCTAGCATGCTCCTGGCCCTGGGTTCAATCCTTAGTACCAAAAATATGAGACAAAAAAAAAAAAAAAAAAAAAAAAAAAAAAAAAAAAAAAAAAAAAAAAAAAAAAAAAAGAAAAAAGAAAAGAAAAAACAAAAAACAAGAAAATACCTTCAAGATGGGAACCCCTAGGGATGAAAGGCCAAGCGGCGTGACTTGGCTCCCAAGGCTGAGCTAATTTGCAGCAATAAATGGAAGACCTCTTTATCCCTTCAGAAATCGTGAATAAGAGTTAACCAGGCCTTGGGTAGACCCTGAAAAACTAAGGGAAAACGTCACCTAGGAGATATTCACACTAGAGCTTTAACAATATTGGGAAAATCTTACCACTTTTCATACGCAATGCGACTTTTGAATATCGTTACAGTCTTGTGAGAATCAAAGCTAAGCCAGTGCACCTTTCCAAACAGTTGCGTTTGTCACGTGACTCGCTGGAATCAAGGTCTTCAAGGCTCAAAACCTAGCATGAGCTGTGAGCTCTTTATTTGTAAATTTTGTTGAAATGAATGGTTAACTGCTATTTTTATGAGCATGGCGATGCTCATAAATGGGTTTTTTTCTTTTTCTTTTTTTTTTTTGGCATGGCTAATCAACTACATTTTCAGTTTTCTACCCAAAGCCTTTATTTATGCAGGTAACTCGAGGTTTCCATCTTTACAGTGAAGGTTCAAGCATGAATCGGCTGCTGTATGGGAGAGACAGCTATCCTACTGCATTCGAAATCTCACAAGGTAGTGCTCAATCATTAGTAAGCACCAGAAGTTTCAAAAGCCGGGAATTAGTAAGATATCCACTAGTGCAAATTAAGACATAGGTAGTGTGGAAAGTCATGCCTGAGCTTAAGATGAGTGGTGTTGGTTGGACTTTGCAGAAATTCCCTTTGAGATTCCAGGAATTTCCACATTTCCACCTTCCTTTTTTTTTTTTTTTTTTTTTTTTTTAATTTAAGAAGTGAATGAGAGGGGCTGAGGGCTGGAGCAGTGGCTCAGAAGTTACCACACTTGCCTGGCATGCACAAGGACTCAGGTTCAAACCCTAGCACCACATACACAAGGAAGTGTTGGAGCAACAAAAGCCACATGAAAAACTAAATAAAATTGATTCTCTCTTTCTTTCACTGTCCCTCTCTTAAAAAAAAAAAAGTGAGACAATCAATTTTTTTTCTTCAATCTGGTTTTAGTTTGCCTGACACTTAGTTGTATGTATTGTGCTGGGGTTTGAACCTGGATCCTTGAGCATGCCAGGCAAGCACTCTATCCCTGAACCGCTGCTCCAGCCCCTACCCCCTTCCTTTTGATTCACCTTCTATTTGTACCAATTTTTGCACTGACCAGCTGGAAGCATCCTGGGGCCTTATTTGGAGACCAGGTGCTTCGGGCACAAGCTTGGGGGAAGATCCCAGATATCTGACTCTAAGCAGGAAGCCTGTGAGCCACCCAGACCTGCAAGCCACAGGCTCCTGTGATGCTGGGTGTGTGGGTGGAGCCTGCCTTCCAGTGGAGCAGATGATTGGATGAGCACAGGAATACCTGTCCCCACAATTCACCACCTTCCACTCTCTGGAGGCCAGAGCCTTCGGCCACCAGGGCTGCTGGCACAGGGCTTCAGTTTGATTAGATGGAAGACAGTTCCCTTGCATCATAAGATAGTTTTATCTGATACAGCTCCAGACTTTTGAAAGCTATTTGATAACAAAAGTTCCCAAGCAGAACTAAACACTAACACCCACAGAGGCCTGGGAGGCAGCACACAGGTTTTCTTATCTTTCAGAGGTGCCAGGAAGCACTAAGAATTTTCTCCCTCCTGAATCCTCTACAGGGTTCTGGAACCTGGGAGCCCCACGCTTTAGTGCTTATAAAGTGTCACAGGCTCTCTGTTTTCTGTCCTGGGCTCCACTGTGGCTCTGAGTCATGGGTTTGAAAGCAGCCCCCGTGGTGGCCACTTATTATAGACATCGCTGAGCAGGCTGAGGACTTCCTGTGATGCCCCACGGCCCTCCGGTGCCTTTGTTTATAGGAACTGCGCATGCATTCTCACGGGAAGTTCTTGGAGCAATCCGTCCCCACGGCAACCTTCTGCACAGGAGCCAGGTGTTCTACATGGAGTGACGAGGACCCAGTGTGGCAGTCAGGGCTCAGGGTGGCGTTGTGAGCTGCTGGGCACCAGGCTTACTGCTTTCCCATTAGAAAAGTGCCACAGGGCCATTCAGCTCAGCTTGTGGCAGCTTGGCTCCCAAGGACCTGCATCTTAGGGTTGCCTTAGCAACGGCCATGTTCAAGGAAAGAGCAGGTACACATTTCCACAGTGTTAGGGCACCTTGGAATCCTACACCTGCTTACCATTTTATTTTTTAAAATTGTCACATTATAACGACATACATTTATAGGCCTTTTTAAAGTCTGCGAATGTTTAATGGGACTTTCCAGTTCTTTCTACTCATTCTTCTCATCTGTTCCCAGACTGCATGCCAGTTCAATGATTGCTGCCCCCTGAGTCTGGGCTCACTTCTCCTCCGCAGACTGCTTGGGGATGGGGACAGGCCTGGTGAGGGGCCCACGAGATGCCTGAAGAAGGAGCTGTCTGTGTGCTGCAAAACCTCAGCAGGCCAAGGCCCCCCAGCCTTGGTTTCTCATCTGTAATGGAGGAGAGGGTTCCATTCACTTCTCGAAACCTCTTTGAGTTTTAACTTTCTAGGTAGTGAAATTTAATGTAAAGCACAAAGATTCTCCAAATTTGGGCTTATTTTGGCATCCCTGGAAGATGTCCAGCCTCGTTTTGATACAGAAAGGATTTGGAAAGGTCCACTCAGCTGAGACCTGGCTGCTTTTGGTGCTTTTCCTACCCAGACAGACTTGGTTCCACCAAGTCAGGGCAGAGCCATCTCTCAGAGAGGAGGACCCTGGTATCAGTACACCTGCTGCACATGAAATTGTTTATGGAATTATAGCAGACCCAGGTGATGAAATACACACACACTCCTTAAATATCAATGTGCCCACAAGCCCTTTATATCCTGTTCCCATAAAGCAAAGAATGAGGTACATGGTTTTGTTTTGGTCATGCCCTAAATACAATGTTTTGGTCAGACTTGCAGATTTTTGTCATATTCCCATGATTTTGACAAAATGGTATGATCACAAATCCATTTACTATTATTCATGCTCACCTTTGGTTGGTATTTTGGTGATAGGGAAGTAATGTGGTGTAAGATACAAGGTTGGAGCCAGACAGACAGATTCAAGTTCAAATCTTCTAGCTGTGACCTGGTACAGGGAAGTTTTTAGGGTCTGAAAGCCCACTTATGAGCCTTTCTAAAGATGAAGTAAGATGCCTTGTGCAGGTAACTCGGCCGGTCACTTCAGAAAAGTGCCTTTGTTTCTCTATCTTTCAATTTCCTCATTTGCGAAAGAGAGATGGTAACCCCCTGGCCACATCCTCCTTGCATTAAGCTGGGATCTAGACAATGAGCTGGAAGCCTTCGATTCTGGGACAAAGCAGGACTGAGACAGGACAGTTAGTTCCAGCTCAGTCAAGCACGGTGTGCGCTTATCCCGCCAGGGAGTTCTGGTCTACCTGGGAAGCAGGGCCACCTGCACCAGGCAATGCTCACATTGGGACACAGTGTATGACTAGGTCTTGTTCAACCTAGAGAAGATGAAATTCAGGTTATGGAGATGTGGTCAGCCCCACTGGGTGAGAAAGCTGAATCTTGATGGGCTTGGAAGGAATCTAGAAGCCTGAACAAGGGCTCGGCATGGAGAAGCGAGACGGGGCAAGGGTGAACAGGAGGTCAGCAGCGGGAGCCTGCAGAGGCAGGTGGCCCAGTGGTGGGTGCTGTAGAATGATCACTCAGTAGCTGAAGCTAAGAATGCTGGGAATTGCAGACATCCATCTCCCAGGGTCACAGGGAGATGCTCCGAAAGCCAAACCTGCTCTGTGCCCTCTTCTCTGATCTCAGAGAGCTTTGTGGTTTCCCTCCCTAGCAGCCTGAGCAGAGAGTAGCTAATTTATAGTTCACAGGGATTTCACGGACACCCATGTATGTTTTCCACTGAAGTCTGTGCTTTTTCCTAGACCCACCCGAATTCCGGAGCTTGCCTCACTTGTACGCCAAGTTCTTATTCTTTCTCTTTGTCACTCTTTGCTCCAAATAAAACTTAGAATGCTTCTGTGTATTTTTCATAGAAAAGAAAGAACAACTTCAAAAAATAATTTAAAAAGGCAATTTCCTATTCCTTGAGAACGGCAGTGTTTCTAGAGACAAACCCAGGAAGCTAGCTCTTCTGCAACTCACCTCCTCTGCATCAGTTTGAGTGACTATGAGTTACGATTCCTTTTGCAGGTTAAAAAGATGGAAGTGCTGCTTGAAGGCTCTTTAACGGTGGCAACCTAGACTCTGGAATTTAGACTTTCTTTATAAAGTAAGGTTTTTTCTTTTTTAATTTATTTTATTTTATTTTAAGCAGAATCATGTAACAAAGGAATGGGGCCCTTAGTGGGAGATGTAGGAATCATCTTTGGTCATTTTGACAAAATTTATTACACAAGATAGAAGTAGTTTTCACAACACTTTCATTAAAAAAAAAATTTTAAAAAGTCCCACGTAACTCTCTCGTCATCCCTGTGGCTGGAATCTCCCTGAATTTCACAGATCAGGACATGAAGGCATGGGGCTGGAGCCGTGGCTCAGCAGTTACGGCGCTTGCCTGGCATGCATGAGGACACGCGTTCGAACCCCAGCACCACGTACATAACTAAGTGTCGGAGGAATGAAAGTCACGTGAAAAACTAAATAAAATTGATTCTGTCTTTCTCTTTCTCTCTCACCGTCCCTCTCTTTTAAAAACAAAAACAAAAGGAAGACGTTAGACAATGTGCTCAGATGACCCAGCCCATATGTGGGGACTCCAGTGCAGGGCTTCGCTCTGCTGCCTTACAGAGCCTCGTGTTCAGCTTGTTGGAGGGGAAGGAAGGTGGGGACCTGGAGTGGAGAGAAGGAACCCCTATGTTGACTGTTTCCTGGATGTCCTGCGGTGTGCTAGACACTGAGGCTCAGAGCCGCAGTGTACCCTCCGCCAGGACACTGTGGCTTGGCCTTTGCACACCTGGGATTCACATCAGGACCCAAGTCTCTCTTCCCCAGGTCACACTGTCCCTGTGATCAGAATGACCCTCTTTTAGCCCTGCTTCCTTACCTGCCAAGGGCTGCTTCTCTTTCTCCTCGCATCTCTCTTTCTGTAGGACTCCAAGGATTATTTTTTTTTAAGAGAGAGAAACAATTTTTATTTAGTTTTTTATGTGGCCTTTGTTGCTCCACAACTTCATTGTGTTCGTGGTGCTGGGGTTTGAACTTGCACACTCGTGCATGCCAGGCAAGCGCCATAACCTCCGAACCACTGCTCCAGCCCAGGGTTCCAGGAACTCTTAATAGACTTTGGTATTCTCCTACCTAGACATTTCCAAAATGTGTGTTACTTACTTGACTTTTGCAAAGAAATTTTAGGCTGTAATTTTTTAAATCCACCTACGTATTTTTTCAAGATGGCCGTAGTATAAATCTTTATATTGTGCTGAAGTTTTGCACAATCACAGCCCAACCCTGAAACCAGAAGACGCTGCATCCACAGACACTTCAAGTTGTGTGTAGGGCCATAGCCAGCAGCAGCTTCTTGTTCTGAAGGGAACTGGCATTGCTTCCTCCTTTTCTCTCTCTCATCGTTACTATCTGTGTCAGATCCTGTTTGTGTTCAAAAGGTTGCTGATCTTATGAAAGAATAAACTTGAAAAGTCTTGCTTTAATCATGGCAGTAATTAGCAAATTTGGACACTGTATTATCTTTCCCTTTTTTATTGGAAACACATTCAAGAATGGGCTTGTAGTTTATTCAGTGTCTCAGAAAACTAAGACACATAGCTGGCAAAAGCCAGGTACTTCCCCAGGTCTCATGAGTTGCTGGAACTTTCCTTCATGTCTCCAATGATGATCACAGTTTATGTGACTACAGGAACATAAGAGACCATCCCTCTGAGGGACCACATACATCTTAATTCATGATGATGTCAGTCTATAAGTCACTTGTCTGACTGTAAGGAAGAAAGGGAATGGGTTAGCGGTGCTCAAAAAAACAAAAAAAGGAATGAGAAACTCTTGCCACCAACAGGCTGAGAGTGGCTGTCCTCCGGCTTTGGAAGACCCTCCCTTGCCAGCCAGCCATAACCTCTCAGTTGCTCTGACTTTGTACCTGGGGTGTGAGCTTCAGGGAGCTAGCAAGCCCTCCTCCGCCCTCCTTCTCATCAGTGTCTTCAGACTGTCCCTTGCTTCCTCCCCTGGACTCCCAGCCCTCCTTAGCCTCCACCCTTCCCTCTTCCCTGATAATGAGCCAAAGGCCGTGTTGTGAATCATGTTTTCTCCAGAAAGTCCTACTGTTACTGGGCCATCAGACTCTCACCTTCCAGCTGCTTCTCTCATAGTTCATTCTTCCTTCTTGGTGGGCTTCCCTTCTTCTCACCCTTCCTGATTATGTTTGCCCTGGTCTAATTCCCTTTTATTGTCTCTTTACATCCTTCCTTGGCATCCTCTTCCTTACCTCTTGAAGATTCATAGACCATTGCTTTAATGGTGGCTCACCAATTGTGTCTCTTCAGAGATCCAACTGTGTCTCTGATGTCTCCCGGGACTCTTCTAGAAAACTGCTCAGAATTGAAGTGTCCAAGATTGAGCCCTGGTTACTCTCCTAAGTCCAGTTCCTTCTCCTGATTTTTGGTTGCTAATGATGACATCATCATTGTCCACTTCTCTACCTTTAAGCTCCTCACTCTGCTTCCAGCCCAGTGCAAGCCCAAAGACTCCACCTGCCTCACACATATTGTGCACATATCCTCCTTGCCCGTCTGCAGCCTGGTTCACCTCTTCATTCCTTTTACTCAGTCTCTCAAAGTAACCTTCCTACTGTCACTTGGTGTCACCATCAGACCGATATTTCTGAAGTGTTGTTGGAATCTCAAAAATCAAAACCTGAGTGACTCCTGAGTGTCCAAACCAACTGGCACCCGGTTCTCCAGCAGCCACCCTTCTGGAGCCTGCAACCATGCGCGAGCTACTCAGCCTCTGTGCCTGCCTGCCTCATTCCAGGAGGCTAAGGAGGAAGTGAAGCTCCCTGGGCAAGCACCGGGAAGTGCGGAGGGCTGCATCTGCCTGCAGGTGCCCAGGGCACCAGTGCTGTGCGCCATGCTGATGCTATCTTCACTCCCTGTTCCCTCCCACATGCATGGCAGCCTCCCTGCAATCTCCTGCTGACCTTCAGTTGCTCATGTCCTTCTCCTGGCCTCTATGGTGTGTTCTCCCTGTCCTAACTCTAAGTTCTCTTCATTCTGCAAGGCTCATCTCGAACACCAGTGCTTTCTCCAACCTTCCAAACAGATCTGGCCTTTCCCTCCTTGGCTTCTCCCAGGTCTTTGTTAAGGTCCTTCATGCAGCTCTCATGACGTTCTGCTGAGCAACATAGCCACTCTCTTGGGCTGTGGGTCCATTTCTCCAACTCTTTTCCTCCTCCTAACAGCAGTCTGGAGTTCACTTGAGATCAAAGACTAAGTCTCTCCATTTACATCTTCCAAATAGATATGAGATCACCCAGCCTCCTGCAGATCAGCCCCTCAGCAACAGTGTGCTTGGTGGAGATGACTAGAGCTTGGAGCCTAAGCAGCCAAGCTTTTAAAGGGAATTGATTTAAAAACTCATTAAATACACATTTCTATCAACCGTAGGCTACAAGGCAGACCATCTCTTCAGATAATGAAAGCCAAATAAATTGCTGAACAGAAAACATAGTTTAGCGGACATTCCCAGGATTTTGGACAAGACAAGTTAATATCCATAATTATAAAATTCATGTTTAGATATGCGTACCTTCTCTCAGCTTTAGAATGTGAAATACCATGCACCGGTATACACTGCTCACAGCTGGAATGAAATGAACTTTATTGCAATGACAGAAAGTGTCTCTTGTAACTTTTAGTCATAATATTGCATCTTTAAAATGGGAAAATCTAGAAAATTCTCTTCAGCTCATAATCGAAAGTACATATCTTTATCACCACAGTACACTAACATGGACTGTATCATAGCCTTTGAAGGAGAACATTATAAATAAGGCTAATTTTTGCCTACCAGATTTACCACTCTGTGGACCAAATCACCCTTATACCCCAAGACTGGAATAAACTCTTCTTTCCTTTCTTTCCCCGACTTTCTTCCCCAGGATCAAACTGGAAATGCAGCACACATTTCCAAGCTGAGCCCTGCGAGCTCTGCTACTCAACTCTGTTTCTTTTCAAGTCCCTTCATTTTCTGCCTGCTCCCAGTTTTCCTTTCATCAATTCTACACAACTGCAGTGTCCCAGGCCCAAGGTGCTGTTTCTTCTCACTTATGGAAGATATCACCCTTCTTAATAACCCCTTACACAATTCTGGCAGTCCACCTATCACCTTGTAATATTCACAGAGGGACAAATACACTATGATCAGTTTTCAGGTATATGTATTTTTAAAACACTACAGATAAAAAAAAAAAAAGTCTATGCTGTGTGTTTGCAGGATGGGATAGATGTGGGCTTCTGGTTCCAGGGAAGATGTAATTACGGCAAAAACTTGGCCTTTCATGTCAACGCAGGAGGATTCCAGAAATGTTGCCTGAGGGATTCCGTGACTAAGCACCAGAACACAAAGAAAGGGTCAGGTAGAATCTCCATTGTCGATGAGCTCGCAGCCCCGCAGGAGAAAGAGACCAGTAAACAGGCGGCTTGAAAATTCAGGTCATGTGGGACGAACCACCTGGGGCAGTGGTTCTCAGAGGGTCCCGAGCCCAGTCTGTGGGACCAGGGATGATCCCCTCATGCTGGACCTGGGCCTGGGTCTCAGACAATGGAGAGAGTTCATAGTCTCAGTATGGACAGTTACATTATACACAGTCACCAAAAATATATTAAGCAAAAACAATCCAGAGAGGACAATGGGCATGGTCTTTCAAATGCACCATTTAAAATATGGTGCACATAAAACTAAACTCAATAAGTGTCCCTTAATTCCCAGGTTCAAGTACAAGATGTACTTAAAACCTACATTTAATTTTGAAGTCACAAACAAGATTCTGTTATTGTGGAGCTGGTTATATTTCATTGTGGTTTATAAAAATAGATATAATTATGTAATTTATGATATAATCAAATGATCTCTTGGAGATTACTCAGTTTTTCTATGCACTTTTCGTTCATGTTGTTTTTGTGTGAGTGTGGGTGGGTGTGTGCACACCTTTCTAAATTCATTTACATTCTTTTGGGAATAAGGAGGCTATACAAAGACAAAGAAACAAAAAATAAAAATATAAAAACATTCTTTGAGACTGACTATTAAGTGGCCATTTTGATGTCCTGAAGGATGTTTGGTCACCTTCAGGGTCAGCTCATGTCCCAGAAGATCAACTTATGATCAAGTGGAGCCAGACCTTCATAGTGGTCCCTCTCAGATCATGACACCTTGCCACCAAACTGAGTCAACCAAAGTGTCCCCAGCAGAGTCGTGTGAAAATCACTCAGAGAGCTGAATCATAGCTGTAGGGGTAGGAGAGGTGGTGGGAGGCAGTTCTATAATCCAAGATGGATGAGCAACTTGGATCTGAAGTTAATGAAGGTCTTTGCTACAGGATTTTTTTTTTTTAAAGAGAGAAACAGAGAATCAACTTCATTTTTTCATCTGGCCTTGGTTTATCCAACACTTAGTTGTGTATGTGGGTTTCGGGTTTGAACCTGGGTCCTCCCACATGCCAGGCAAGCTCTCCAACCACTGAGCCACTGCTCCAGCCCCTTCTTGGGGTTTTTAATGTGTTAATTCCCACTATGATGTTCCAACAGAGGCCTTCAGGCTAAGGAATCACTGAACCTGTTCCTAGAGAAAGAGTTCATGGTACCCTCCTTGGGCTCCCTGCTCATAGCAGAACCTCCTGGGTCAGACGGGAGAGGCTCAGCTGTCAAACTGCATTGTTTCAGAACCCTCCCTCTTGCCTCTGTCTAGTCACTCCTGCCCCCAGGCTCCAAGACAGGAAGTATAGGGTCAGTCTCTGAGAGTCTTGTCCAGCTCAGGAGACGGAATCTTC
>PVKS010002773.1:44783-113196 GCA_004027875.1 Aplodontia rufa
TTTTTTTTTTTTTTTTTTTTTTTTTTTTTTTTCAGGAGAGAAGGACAGGAGAGAGAGCGAATGGATTTTCTTATTGAGTTTTTTCACATGGCTTCCATTGCTCTGACACTTGGTTCTGTTCCTGGTGCTGGGGTTTGAACCCGTGTACTTGCGCATGCCAGGCAAGTGCCGTAACTGCCGAGCCACCGCTCCAGCCCCACATTTAGTCTCTAATATACGCCTTAGGTTGAAGTTACAGTTTTGAAACATATTAAATAAGATATTCAAAATAAAGCCCCATTATATTATGAAGTTGTTGGCATTGGAATATTCCCTACACCTACACTGTCAGTTCACAACTGACACCTCAGCTACATGCACCCCACAGGGACTTTGTCACTGCATAATTATGACTGTGTGTGATGTAGCTATTTGTTTAAAAATTCTTTCCACGGACTTCTGGAAAGCATGAGGAAGTCTGGGCGGAGTTCTCATTCCCCAGTGTTTACAGACGCAAGCAGCCAGGTGCTTCGGGGTCCCTGGACCCCAACTCCCAGCAGCACACGGAAATCGGATTGGGAGACAGCGCGCGCAGGCTGCTGAGGTTCAGGAGCTTTCAAAGTGAAGGATGAACATTGCCAGTTTTTCTTCAAATATAGAAAGAGACATAGAGGGTAATTTAGGAAGGAAGAAAGCAAGATTTGGGGAGCTGACTTCGTATTCTTTGGCAAGGAAGACAAGGACGGAGCAAAATATCCATCGGCACGTATTTGAACGGATAAACATCGCGGAGTAAGAACATTATTTGGCCTGGTAGGCATGTGTTTAGCAAGCTTTCGTACCAAAAAATGACACTTAACTGCCGTCGGAAATTGGAAACAGCATGAATAGAAACCGAAGGGGGAAAGGGGGTCCCCATGCCAAATGCACGGATCTTTCACCAGGGCATCAATTCCACATCAATTGAAGGAGAAGCACTTTGTCGCTGCATTTCGTACTGTTTTAGCGCTGGGCTCGTGACTAACAGAGCTTTGTTGGGGTTTTAAGTTAAGGGCATGGGTCATTAACTTCAAGACCCACATAGTCTAGGAAAAAGCATGTCTGGTAGTCTCTCGCCCTGGGGCCTAGGCAGGACCTGAGGTTCAGCGGCAGTATACGGATGTACCCTTTGGGGCAAAAAGCGGTATCCCAGACATCACTCAGGTCAGTTTTCCATATGTCACTTATTACTTGATGTGGGGTCAGGACAAAAGTAGTTTTGCTGATCGCTTCTCGGAGTTACTAAGCAACTGGTAGCTTCCATTTGCATAAATTAATTACTCCTTCATTCAGCAAGCAAGTTACAGAATGGATTTCTCCTGAAGTTGGTGGGATTGCTCCTTCAGGACTCCTTACATGCTTGGGCCTTCTCCAGGCCAGCAGTCCCAGCAGTGTGAACCTTTCCTAAAGCAAGGAACAAGGGGAGCCTGCACCCCATCTCGAAAGGGAGAATCGAAGAGAGAGAAATAATAATAATAACCAACAACTGTCCCTGGTCCCACAGCTCCTATACCTGTCTGCAAAGCAGGAACAAGGAAGCTCCCAGAGCAGCAACAAAAAGCCAGGTGTGCTGGTCACACCTGCTCCCTTCCAGGGCACTGTGTCCTTGAGAGGCACAGAGCAGGACCCACCCCAGGGTGGGTCCTGGGAGATGAAGGTGAAGGGCAGATGAGAGTTCAGACAGTAGCCCTCATCCCGTCTGCCTCTAGAATTTGCCCGTTAGTAATCAACCCGTTTTTCTACCAACACAGAAGTTAACATCAGTTCTTGCAATAGCTTCCTGACTATTTTTGGACTAGAGCTATTTTTACTTGAAAGGAGAATTAAAACCACACATTTGGAGATACCCAATTTACTCTGGTGTGAAAAGCTTCAATGCTGCAGGAGAAAGACAGGAGGTCTCCACTTCTGCATTAAAGACAAGGAGAGGACTCGGGAGGGGGCACCCTTCAGCCAGTGTTCCCAGGGACCGGCCCATCCTGGCTCTGCCATTCTCTGGACCGTTCAGTTGGTTCTGAGATGCTAACACATCCATTACGCACGTGTACTCTGGACCTATCCCAGTGGGCGCAAGGAAGTCGGTGGGCTGTGCCACACCTTGAACAGATGAGGGGGACTGGGCAGGAAAGGATTTGCCAAGGACTTGACATTTACTGAGTAAGCCCAAAAAGCTTGCTTCTCTGTTTGCTGCTAAACCTCGCATGGGGGCTTTCTTGTATCCAGGGTGTTGCTATCATTCAGGTGTATGATGACACACACACACACACACACACACACACACACACACACACACCAGAAAAGCACAGGCAGCCGTTCAGGATTTCCTCGCCGAGCTCAGCCCCAGGGGAAGGAGCCAAGAGACCTGCTTTTGTTGGCTGGGGGACTGCTGGCACATGAAGCCTGGGGTCCCGCTCTCTCTTTCCCCCCAAAACACAGGCTGCCTGCAATGCTTATAAGTGCGAGGAGAGGAAACTGGGGAAATAGCACTTTCTGTAAAATGACCACAACTCTGGGTGGGGGGACGGAGTGGGGGAAAGGAAGGAGGGCTTTTTAGAAGTGAGTTTCCTTAAGCAACCAGAATCAAAAAATGCGACCAAGACTGTTTCTTAAAACTCTCCAACCACTCAGGCATCTATCTAATCCCGTGAAGACAAGTCTGCTCCAGACTTGATCAGCATGGCTGAGATGGGACGACTGCAGCGGCTGGACTGACCCCTTCCCACGCCAGCCTTCGGTGAAGAGCACCAGCCGAGCTCTGGGTAGCTCTCTGCATGGTGTTCATCTGAGCACACTAGAGCGGAGGAAAACTGCTGTACAACAGCCCCCAGGAAGGTGTGGAGCGAGCAGAGCAGAGCCAGGGAGCTGTGTGAGGTAAGTGCTTAATTGCTCAGCTGGAAGTCTCCCAAATATCTGGTTTTCACAGAATGATGACAGTTAAAAGTGAGTGCTTTATAGCTTGATGTGACCTTTTCTTTTGATTCTAGGACAGTTTTAAATTGGAGAGACTTTATCACCTAAGGCTGTTACTGATTGTGACCTAGTTGTTTAAACAGTCACAGAGAGACAAAATAAGGAAGACTCTGGAATAACAGCTGATTGTGTGTGATTGTGAGTGTGTGATTTTTGAGGTTGCAAAAAAAGAACTTGGCTAATCACTTGTAAGTTTTTCAGAATCCTTACAGGTCAAGTGGGGGAAATTAAGATATGTTCAGATGCAAAGAAGTTAACCTAAACATTTTGGTAGAAATTTGGGTCTTTTTTTTTTTTCTCTCTCTCTCTCTCTCTCTGAAGTTCAAGTAGTGCCTTTAATGCAAGTTTTCTAACCTGTAGCTAAAATACATTGTGAGGTCAAGGAACTGCCATGGAACAACAAATTCTTATTTCCTTCAGGCAACGAAATGCGGAAGCAGACAAAAGTAGGCTTTGCAGGAGCGAAGTGGAAATTTCACCCAGTGTAACATTGATTAGCCGAGAATAGTCTAACCTCGCTTGAAATGAGATGCAGGTCATAAAAAGCATTATCAATGGGTCGTGGACCGAGTTCACAGTGTATCCGAAGTCAGAGTTGTTTACATTCCCGTACCTACCACAGAAAACTTACATAACTTTTTTTTTCTCATAAGGCTAGGTAGCAGATTTTAAAATACTCCCGTGAGGTTTCGCCTTACGGCAACCTGAACTGATTTCCCCACCAACAAAGAGAAAGGAGTGTTAGAGAATTAGCCAGGAGCTCTGTAACCGCCGCACTACGCTGACAGGCACTAGGCTGGAAACACTTGCAGAGGAAAGTCAGAGCGATCCTGTGCAGCGCCCTAGACCCGCTACTCCCGCAGCCAGCAAGGCGACATCTGGTTATGTTTCGCAGGCAAGAAGAAAGTGCACTTTTTCCTTTGCCCCATCATTAAGGAAAAACCCGCTTTCCACATGCAAACAGCACTTGTTCACTTCCCCAGATAAGCGTGGACGTCTTGAATGATTTAAGTAAGTTTTAAAAGAATCACAACTTTCTCGTCGCCTTTAGAAGGAAGTTTTTCAGAAACCCCTCCCGCACGCTGCCTGCCCCGGTGTTGGTACCAGCGGGTGCCTCTTACCTGCAAAGAGGAAGGCGCAGGCTCCTGGGTGGAGGTGAATTTAGGACGAGGCGAAGAGAGGCTCAGTGGACGCAGGTTGTCCTGGGAAAGATGGGTGCTTAGAGTTTCTCAAAACGAGGAGAAGTCTCTTGCTGTTCACTGTCAGTCAAGAACAAGTTGGTACAAGTTTGAGGAGGAATTACCTGAAGGAACTGAAGAGAGAAAGAAAGAGATTGGGAGAGATTGGGCGGTGGAGGAGGGAGGGACAGAGAAGGAGGGAGGCAGGAAAAGAGAGAGAGAGAAGGAATCTGAGAAAGGAGTCCATGATGTCAGCGGGTGCCTTAGGTCTTAAGGAAATCTACAGACCAGCACAGGATTCTAATGGCACCCAGTCCCGTGCTCTCCAGACACCTGTAGAAAGCAGGACCAACGTCCCTTTTAAAGAATGCCAGCTAATCTCTGAAGAAACCTTGGCCACTCTTATCAAAGCTGTTTGCAAGTTCTCTTTACCAAAGTAAACTACAAATAAATAACCAGATTATCTTTCCTAGCGAGCTCTCCTTCCTCTCTTTCTGTCCTCCCTTTCTGTCCCCTCTCCCCACCCCAAATGCATATTAACAAAACTCCCCACCTCCTGGGGCGGCAGGACACGCCTGCAGGGATCTGACCAGGACCAGTATGCCGAGCATACCCAGCCAGCGAGCAGAATGTCGCTGAGGGCAACACTGGTTTTAGCTCTACGCCAAATTTTGTGTGGCCTTTTTCTTCCCTGATGCAAATACATCAAAGAGCTGGACAGATGTGTAGGCAAACTGTGTTCTTCTGGATCACGGGAACTGGGCTGTGAGACATGGTCAGACGTCCTTGGCACAGATGGCTAAGGATCTTCTGGGGTCTGTACACAAGGCAGGGGGGTCTGTCTATGACCTGGCTACGTGTTCCTCCTACAGCAGGGGCCTTCCTGCAGCCACCATGTGTGTGGGGACAGTCTTCTGCTCATGTGCTTTCCTGTATCAGAATGTATGGGGACCCCAGGAAATCCTAAGAGGTGTGGCACAAAGGCTTTGTCAGGAGAAGCAAAGGCTCTGTCACAAAGGAGGTGGTGACACACTTGCACGTTCCCCGCATAGACAACAGTGCTTCAAATGTCTCCTTCTGCTTGTCATTCAAAGTGCAACTCCTTATCACGAGTCGGGTCTCAGCCCACATGGCACCCGTCCCAGTGGTCCTCATCTGAGGTGGCCCCAAACCAGCCCTGTGCCTCAATATGTCTTTCGGGTTTGTGTGGCACTTAGCAGCCTCTCAAGCCTTGCCATTCACTGTCTGGGTTCCATCCTGGAGTTCGCCCACCCCGTCTCAGTGACCAAACCCACCTCCTCATCCTGCCAGCTTCCAGGGGTACCTGGCACGTCACAGCCCCGCCAAAAAAAAAAAGCAGTATAGCTTAGATCTTATATATTTGCCATATATACAATATATATATATATATATATATATATATAGAGAGAGAGAGAGAGAGAGATAAAAGGTTGTGAACAGAGGATATGATTTATTACAACCAAAATTTAATTAGCAAATTAACATTTGAATATCCTTTCTCAACACATAACACTTTTTCAAGGGGCTGGAGCGGTGGCTCGGCAGTTACAGTGCTTGCCTGGCATGGCGAGGATGCAGGTTCGAACCCCAGCACCACGTATACAATGAAGTGTCAGAGCAACGAAAGCCGCGTGAAAAACTAAAAAGCTGTTTCTCTCTTTCCCTCTCTCTCACTATCCCTCCCTCTTTAAAAAAAAATAAAGTAATAAAATAAAACTCTTTCAAAGAGTTGTTGCTTTGATGCTCAGATCAAACTACGGGCATGAAGCACATGGAAGGCAGGGAAAGTGGGTGTTTTCCTAAGTCACAGAGTGTGGAGCACTGAATTCAGGCTCAAAATAGCTCCTCTCCCTCTCAGCCCGTGCACTTTGCATTGCTCTACCTCCTCCTCAGATTAGCCTCTCGTGGGCTTGCTTGTGCATGCAGGGTCCCTGTGAGCATCAATCAGGTAGGGTGCTACCAGAATCACAACCACAGCTCAGCGAGTTTGCGGGACTTCAGGACTGGGCATCGAAGAGCTGACACCCATTTGTGACAGTCTTAAAGATGACCAAAGAGGCAGATGACTCCCAAAGAGCACAAGCACCTTAAAAATTAAATGTGAAGACAAGAGTCTTCCCTCAGGTAGGGCTTATGTGTTTTCATTCTTCTCCATTTGGTGACATCTCAACTATTAGCCCCGAGGTCGCTGACCGGACTGATGGACAGAATTCACGGAAGAAGGTGAAGCATTAGCGTTGCATGGAAAGAGGCCTTGACGGGTGAGTAGGAAAATTCTAGAACCACCCTCTCTGAGACGTCTGTCACAGAGGGCAACCTTTGTTTTGCATGTCTCAGTAACTGGACGATCGGTCCGTGGATTTCTGGAAATTTTTGAGGCTGAGGTAAACAGGAAAACTTTCAGTCCTGATGGCAACATATTGTCACCCAATCTCCCTCCCACCCAGGGAGCAAAATCTGCTTTTTTTTTTCTTTTTTAAGAGAGAGCAACAGTGAGAGAGAGAGAGAGAGAGAGAGAATCAGCTTTATTAGTTTCCCATGTGGCCCTCATTGCTCTGAGACCTTGTTGTGTACGTGGTCTTGGGGTTCAAACTCGCGTACTTGCACATGCCAGGCAAGCACTGTAACCGCTGAGCCACCGCTCCAGCCCCTATCATCTGATTCTCAACCTGGCTTTAAGGGCTCCAGTCCAGAATCGACTGTATAAGATCACTTGAAATAGCTTAGGTAATCATTCTGTATTTGAGATGGTTAATGTGATTGATTTTTTAGCCTAAAATAAAACCAAATGTGAATGATCACTTATCAGGTCATCTTTGTTTCCCTCCCTCCTTCTTTTCCTCTCTCCCTCCATCCCTCCCTCCCTCCTTCCTTCCTTCCTCCTTTCCTCTCTCCCTCCCTCCCTCTCTTCATCCTCCTTCATTTTTCTTTTTTTCTCCCAGTTGATTGAAAGCAAGACTTGCATGCGTTGACTTTGAGTAGAAAATACACCCAAAGTCTGGACTTTCCCGTGAATTTCTGAGAAGACTCTGAGTTCTGGGGAGAAAAGTCCGTAAGCCCTGGCTTCTTCAAGAGCCCATTTCCCAAGAATAATTTCCAAAAAGAAAAAAAAATGCTGTAGCACTTCCAATTCTCATCTTGGCTTGAGTTAAGACATAAAAACCTTGAAGTGTGATGAGAGGAAAAACACCATTTACCTTGGGATAGATTCTGCTGAAGTCGGGTAGATAGGGGCTATTTCTGGAGGCTGATGTCAGTTCTCAGGACTCCATCAGAACCCTCAGGACTATGGGGACATGGAGACCCCACAGGTCAACCCCTTGTGGCCAGTTGCCTCTGGTTTGCTGTCATCGTCCGTACCCCAGAGGTGTACAAAATGTCACCTTGAGATACAGGTGAGCAGTGGAGAGCTGACTGTGCCTTCTCAACCCTCGCAAGACTCTAGGGGCTGAGATGGGGACCTGCTTGCTCTTGCCCTTCCTGAAAGAAGCTTGTCCTAGGAAGCCACGAAGCTCCAATCTTGTCCTGGGTAGGATGTCCGGGAGCAAAAGTGGAGATCAGGATGCATGTGCAAGGCATTAACCAAGTCCTCCTGGAGGGACCCTGGGGCCATGGGGGAGGCAGGTCAGGGAGGCTGGGCTTCATAATCCTGCCCAGTGAGCCTTCAGCTCAGAAAAGGAGAGGCCCAGAGGAGCTGACCCTATCTTCAGGTGCTCTTGCTTTCCGCATGTGCAACAGGAGTGGCTCCCATACCAAGGGTCATTTTGTGAAGATGGCTGTAGGTGCTGCAGGCCACTGGAAGTGGTCCCCAGAGACCCCAGATGCAGTGAAAGGGCCTCTCAGGGATGTAGATGAACCGGCAATCACAGCTCCTCGGGGGAATGCGGGGGAAGCACCAAGTGTCCCCTCATTCCTTTAGCCTCCCTGCTCACCCCCTGCTCCACCACCTAGTCTCCCAAACAAAATGAAATCAGGAAGCTCGGGACTAAAGTTTGGATTGAAGACGCATGTAATTTACTGTGCTCATGGTGATTCACGGGGAGGGCCAGGGGACTCTCAGCAGGGCTTTCTTATCACTAACAGAACACTGTTACTGCTACGGTGTCAATTCAGTTTGATTAGTAACAAAGTTTGGTGCCTCTCTTTGCTGGATTAAGAAGACCATGAATCCTGAGAAGAGTGGCTTTGGTCACAGAAACCCTTGTCTCTCGATGTCCCTTGGCAGTCCCTTGGGACAGGCAGTTGGTCTGAACACAGCCTCCATCCTCCCACCAGAGGCTGCCCCATCTTCCCACTGCCAATCGTGACCCAAAGAATCCCTGCTCAGATAATATGGAGGCTGTTTTAGGGCTGTGCACTTTCACCTTTAACCAAGTGGCTCCAAACTCATCAAAAAAATGCCAAAGTTACTAAATAGAAATGTTACCTGCAGGGGCTGGAGCAGTGGCTCAGCGGTTACAGTGCTTGCCTTGCATGCGCCAGGATGCGGGTTCAAACCCCAGCACCAAGGACACATGAGGTCTTGGGGCAACAAAAGCCACATGATCCCTCTCTCTCTCTCACACACACACACATTGTCCCTCTCTTTTTTAAAAAAAGAAAAACAAAGAAAAAAAAGACCCCCTTAGTGTCTCCTCCATGGCGTGGCCTGCAGTCCTGACTTAACACTGGAAGTCCTAGGACACCCTCAGCCCCAGGTAAACTGAGGTGGCTGCTCAAGCTGTCCCTTGGCTCTTCTGAGGCAGCTGTTAATGACAAAACACCAATTTGAAAACCCAAGTGTTAAAACAGCTCTGGTGTCTTCACGTGGGAGCCCCAGGTGGACATCTGCTAGGGCATCTGTAGAACCCAACGTTGTCCATGGGAAAATTGTGCTTCAAAAGTTGAACTGGTGAAACGCCAGACTCTCTGTACGGGGGTTGTCCTCCTGTCACCAGAGGAGGTCCAAGGAGTCCCCCGAGAGGGAGACCTCTCCTCTGAGAGGGGGGCTTCCTGATAAACATTGCAGGAGTGGATTTAAGGACACTCATTAGAGGCAAGATTTATTTTGGAAGGCAAGGGCTCTACTTCAAGGAAAGATGGTCATCTCGATAGTGAGAGACACTTTTGGGGTCTTGGGATCTTCTTTTAACAAAGACATGGTAAGGGGTGGCCACAGGAAGGTATGTGGGGATCAAGGTAGTTTAGAGGGCTCTGGTCTTCTTAGGATCCTAGGCTGGTGTGGCCTGATCAGTAGTGATGCTGGGGAGAACCCCAGATAAAGCTTTCCTTTTTTAATTTTTTTTAAGAGAGGGGGACAGTGAGAGAGAGAGAGAAAGACGGAATCAACGTCATGTCGTTTTTCGTATGACTTTCGTTGCTCCAACACTTCATTGTGTATGTGGTGCTGGGGTTTGAACCCACATCCTTGAGCATGCCAGGCAAGCGCCATAACCGCTGAGCCACCACTCCAGCCCCAACAGCTTTCTTAAAATATCACAACTGTCTTTGCTTCACCAATTCATTACATAGGCTAATTAGCAGTGTACAAGGTAATTGTCACAAGAGGGTGAACTTATAGCAGTTTGAGATTTACCGATTGGCAGAAGATTGGGAGCCACAGGCCTGGAGAAGGATTGGCTTGGGGAGGAAGGGTCCAAGGAATTTAGCACAAGCCTTTTGGATTACAGCTTTATTTCCTTGTCCACTCCACCAATATTTAGATTGCTTTGTCTGCCCCACTTCCTTCAAGCCCCTCCTGGAGGCAGTCAGGGGTCCGCAGTCCCTCTTGGCAACATGGCTTTGGCCCCATGAGTTGCAAAGCACCCCCTGGCATCGACTCAGTGGCGACCAGGTTTCCCCTGGCATTATTCAACGGGGACTTTATTGCTTTAGCTGTTCTTGGTGCAAGCTTACACCTCACGTTAAATACACACGGTTTGTCCCTGGTTCCCTTCAGACATGCATTGGGAGAGGAGCTGTTTTGTAGCAACTCGCCTCAAATCAAGGCCTGCGGTAATGACTGTTTTGCTCTGTAGGCAGCGTGAGCTGGTGAAGGGAAAAGCGATGTCCCCAGGGCAGAGTTACCAGGCCCAGCCCTCTGCAACCCCAGCGACTCCAAGTTCCTTTGAAACCCTCACCTGTCATTCATCTGCCAATGTTGCCGGCTGGCATGGGCTAACCCACCTCTCCCATGGCTGTCTCATTGTTCGATTCTACATCAGCTACCTAGGTGACATGCTAGGCCAGACAGTGGGACATCTCTGGGCATGCCTGCTTTTTCCTCCAGACAGCCAAGCAGGGTAAGTTACACACAGTCATTTGGTTCCGAACCTGACGCTCGCAGAGCCACTTTTACAATGTTTAAAATAGAATATTATAGACATGTGCAACGATCACCTTGAATGATTTCAAGGATCAGCTGGGGAGATGAAAACACTGAATCATTTGATAACGTCCCTCCTCTTCGTATTCTAGCGATCCTCCTTGGTTGGTGATAACGTGCAAGCTGGGCTGGGAAGTCTCTCCTTTTGGATTCGAGATATTAATGGGTGGGACCTGTGCTCGATTCTCCCTGCTAGATGCAGGTACTGTCCTTCCTCGCTTAGGGTCATTAGCCTGTCCAAGGACCCTCCCTGTGGGGCTCACCTGTTTGGATAATTCCTGCCGTATTTCAATTCCTGACCGTAGACAGAGCCTACTGGCACACAGCGTAACATATCCTTTGCCCCACTGTCATTTGCTGATATTGATAAGCAACAGTTTCCTTGTTTGTGTTACCCTGAATGCTTCCCTACTAATCCATGTAGATTCTACCCTGAGGACCACTCAGGGAACATCACTAAAACCCTGATTATGCATCAATACCCTTATTTCTACTTGGCATAAATAAGGGAGCAGTTCGGAGAAGTCTCAGGATCCTTCGTAGGTATTTATTAATAGCAGGAGAACTGAGTCAACAACTAGTTTTTACTTTGGAAGCATTCCCGTTGCAAAATTGTGCCCTTTTGCCAAATATTCTAGTTATTGTGGAAAAAGTGAGCAATGCAAATTGGCTAAATGATGTGAATTGAAAGACCTCAGCCGAGTCGTCACAAGTTCAACAGCATGAGTGTGCAGGGAGGTCGCTGACTCCTGAGGTCCCTGTTCCCCCAAGCCAGGAGCTAATCAATGGAGCCCATGCAGGCTCCAAGCAGAACAGAGAAATGACCCAGAGTGCCTGATGGAGGTGTCCAACCTGGAGAAGAACAGCTAGGGAATCAGAAAAGAGGCTTGAGCGGGGCTCCTGAAACCAGTCACACAGCCCTTGCTGCCCTTGGCTTTGGGGAGCACCTACCAGAGTAGTCATGGAGGGACTGGATTCCTTTCCTCCCTCATTAAGAAATACTCCCTCGTGAACTTATTCTTGATCTCATGCTGGAGGACTTCCTGCCTCTGTCACCCACTCTGTCCTGCTGCCTTGGGTTTGATCACGTGCTGAAGGACTTCCTGCCTCTGTCACCCATTCTGTCCTGCTGCCTTGGGTTTGATCACATGCTGGAGGACTTCTTGCCTCTGTCACCCACTCTGTCCTGCTGGCGTTGGTGTGCCATTGCGGTCACCCCAGCCCGGTGGGAACTGAGTTGTGCCTTGCTCTTCTTCAAGCTGCTCTCTCAGGAACTGCATTGATCACTCAACACTTGCCTCAGCTCTCTTCCCTTACGAAATCTGTGAGCACTTAGCGGGCAGCAGTGGTTCCCGGGTGCAGTGCTGTGGTGTATTAATCAGGAAATAATATGCGTCACCCCGGAAAACATGAGCTCCAACAAGAGTACTTGGATTATCAGTTTAGACTCCTGACAATCCCTTGGGCAAACGTGGCTTTGTTTTTATAGTCGCTCAATCTTATTAGTCCATTCTTAATTTACAGTGTACAGACCGAGAGAAAACTGAACCTAAGCATAACCCTTGCCTTGGGCCACTGAATTGCTCCACCATTTCCTTCTGGCGAGGAGTGGAGTGTGGTGGTCTGGGGCAGGAGAAGCACAGACACCATCTTGGAAAGCCGTGGGTTCAAATTCTGGAGATGCAACTCCAGACCTGGGCAAGACGCTTGACCTCTCACCATGGCTTTCCCACTAGTGAACTAAGAGAAAGGAATTCACCCTCCAGGTCTTCAGTGCAGCTGGAATGCAGGACACAGGAACTGCTCAGTGACCTGGGGAGGGGGCTCCATGGCGAAGATGGCCACACTCAAGTCCTGCTCCCGCCTGCGTGCTCGGCCAGCAAGGTGGGTTGCTCACTTTATTTAACCCAAACTCACATCCAGGAATGACCTTATACAAACATCTAGGTTCTCATTTCTTCTTTCATGTTTGAATTATGGGACAAAGAAGGTGTTTACTTGAGTACTTTCAATAGGTGCTGTGTTTTCACCTGTCTGGTCCATACACAGCCAACCTGAGCTGCCTGAGACACACAATCTGGAGGAGTGGCTTTGCCTGGAAGTGCCCTGTGCACAGGGGCAGATGGGCAGGTAGGTGCCACGGTTGTTTTGAGTCTTATTTTCTTTCTTTCTTTTTTCTTTTTCAAATTACTTGAGTAGTTAAATAGTTGAGATTACTTGAATAAATAGAATTTCATCAGCTCATTACTAGGAAACTGAGTCTTATCACACCAGTTCTCCTGAAGTGCCTTGCATTGTGGTGATAAGGTATTTAATAATAACGTACTTTAATCAGCCATGTGTATTCTTGGCAATCGAGTGTGAGAATCTATCTCCTATCTCTGTTATAGAACCTAAAATAATATTTGGCATTGCTTGGAAAGCTGTTCTGTTCCTCGTTGTTGAGAAAGTGCTCACCCAGTCAATGGGAAGCCTATCACCAGATGTGGCTCACGCGCTGGTCATGGGAGTGTGGAGATGAGAGAGAAGGAGGAGACACGCAGGTGCCACTTGATGTCATTCTGATGCAACGTGCTCTTACTAGCCACAAGTGGAGGGTGAAAATGTCCACCGGAACTGTAGCTCACTTGGGTAGGGCCAACATGTCCTGAGCATGGAAGCTTCTGACGGTTCACTGGGTTCTAGAGATGGAATTTTAGTTAAGAGACTGACTTGCGTCAGTGAAGCATATTCTAGTGTTTGCTAGGTGTTGGATTTCCACGTTGGACTTCAGAGAGGGGATGGGGTGGAGAGGTGGGTGATGGAACACTCCTCTCCCTAGTTGTACATGCTGTACCATGTGTATGTTTACAAAGAACATGGAACCCAGGCAGGACTGGAAACAAAAATGTCAAGTAACCCTCATCTTCCTTCTGAAAGCTAGCTTTACATGAGGCCATGAGGAACATAGGGCATACACAATGACAGAAGCTTCCTTTAACTCCCGGGCTCTACTAAATCCATTCATCCTTCCATCCATTCATCCAGCCAGCCAGCCATCCAGCCAGCCATTCACCCACCCAGCCAGCCATCTGCCCATCCACCCATCCGTCCATCCATCCATCCATCCATCCACCCATCCATCCATCCAGCTGGCCAGTCTGCCTTCATTTCCTAGTATTATTATCTTGACTTTGCCTTTCTTTTAAAATTGTAACTGAAGAAAACGTCCAATGTTCCTGTCAAAAAAGCTAGTTCAAGTTGGGTTCTCAAATATGCATTTATTCTGTTGTGAAGTGTGAATCTCAGATTTTAAATCTGTAGATGGGACTGATATTACCAGGCTCACAGATAAACAGATAAAACATCTCTCTTTCTCTCTCTCTCTCTCTCTCTCACACACACACATGCATGCACACACATGCTAGCTAACAAGTACTATGGTGATAATATAGGGCAACATAAAGCATAATTTACCTGAGCAGTCTATTGAAATTGGTTGCTTTTAAATATATTTTTATTTTTTAATTAAAATCAAGTATTAAAGGCATTTATATTTTGTATCTCTGGTTAACAACACTGATCTTAAGCATGCTTTTAACAATGCTGCATCCACGTCACTGTAGCTTATTTCCTGACCTTTAAGAAGACAGTGGAGAGTACAGCGATGTCCATGCCGCCAGCATGAAGTGCAGAGCCCAATGGGAAGCCCCGGAAGCGGGGATGCCCTGGAGTTCCTTGGTCTGCTTTCTGCAGAAAGATTCCTCCAGAAGTTCATCTTCATGGGAAACCAATTCTTACGGATCCTGTTGAATTTGACAATGCGGAAAAAACTCTGTGAGCTTACAGCTTCAAGGAAAAGGCAGACTTTGTGAGTAGCTTGATTCTCATTCTTGAGCCAAGATCCCTTGCAACAAGGAAGCCAGACCCTGGTCCCAAAACGCAGTTCACTGTGGTCTGGATAGCAGAGTTGCGTTTGTTGAGGACCCACTATGCACCGCGGATTTGACTTGTTACATCTCCTGCCTGTTTTAGTTATTATTTTCTCACATATTTTTCTTTTTTAAAGAAAGAGGGGACAGTGAGTGAAAGAGAAAGAGAGAGTATGCTTTATTTAATTTTCCATGTGACCTTCATTCTTCGGACATTTCGTCGTGTACGTGGTGTTGGGGTTTGAACTCGTGTACTCGCGCATGCCAGGCTAGCGCCGTAACCACTGAGCCACAGCTCCAGCCCCTTTTGTGTATTCTTATATATCAGTTTAACAAAGCAGGGTCTGTGAGAGAGAAATCAGTCCTCTCACTTCATCCATGACAGAATGATGTCTTAAATTAAGTCAGTTGTCCAAGGTCAAATAACGATGGAGGGGCAGACAGTCACTTCCAGGTGGGCTCTGAGTCACCTCAGGCCAGTGGTCATCTCAGGATTTGCTGGAATTCCTGCAGGGGAGCTAAATGGCCAGCCATGGCCGCAGACACTGGGGCAGTCCTGTTTGATGTGCAGCTGCAAAGCACCTTCTACCCTTTCTCTCTCTCTCTCTGTACACGTGGAATCTCTAGTAAGGTAATCTAATATGTCGGTGGGTTCCTGGGTGAGAAGTTGAGGGTGCAGGGCAGCTGGTAGCCTCCCTCCCTTCTTCCAGGAGTAGTTACAGCATCACCGTGCGGAGCGCTGGTTCCCAGCCCTGACTGCATCCTGAAATGCCCCCGGGAGAGATTCTAGCTGAGTTGTCCAGGTGGGGCCTGGGCACAGATCCTGTTTGCAGGATCCTGAGATGATTCAAATGTACGCAGGGCTGGGAACCAGGGAGGCAGACGCCCAGAGTAGACACTGGAAAGAGAAGCAGGCCTGAGGAGTCTGGGTTTGGGTCCCCAGTGGTGGATCTCCCTCGGGAGCCGTTCTCTGCCTTGTTTTCAGCCCCTGTGATGACGGTGCCTATAGAAACCTTCCGTCACGGCTGGGCCTTTTCCTGCAGATCTCGGATGAATCACCGACTTTCCAAAGAGCATCTCAGACCAACAATGCCCCTGTGGTCATCTACCTCAGGATGTGCCTAATTCCCTCAACTGGCCCTTTGGTCTGCACACAACCCACAATCTAGTTACTCATGTTACCTCTTATTAAGAGGAAACACACACACACACACACACACACACACACACAAAAGCTTGTTCTGGGTCCAGAGTACCTATGAAATAAATAGCTGGGAAGTCACAACACCACCAATCACCTTGCCTCATTAGCCTCCAGCACTGCTGTCCCCAGGGCCTGGGCCGAGACAGTTCTCCAGGGATCAAAGGAAGATGTTCCCTTCCTCTGCTCACCTGGGTCGCTTTGAACTGTGGGGCGTGCAGGGAGTAGATGGACCCAAGCATTGTGATTTTCTTTTTAATTGGAGCTCAGTTCTGTGTAGATGGGGGAAGTTGGAGACTAAAGGGACTCTGAGTGTCCCCTCTGTCCAGGGAAGTTAGCGCCACTTCTACAACAATCCAGATGAGACAGAGGCAGACTTGGGTGGACTAGAAGGTGCGTCTTTGTAGAAGCTGTTGGTAACAGACGAGGAAAAGGAATTGGTGGCTATGCACCTTCAGGTCCTGTTGGCTTGGGTATCTGTGCCGAGCCTGGAATGTGCAGTCTCTCCTGCCTCTCTGCAGTTAGGGGACCAAAGGCCACCCCTGTGTCCTGACTCGTACTCAAGGATTACGCGCTGTGAGGCCTGGGGAGGGTGAAGGAGGTGCAATGTGGTTTCCATTACAGCTCGATCCCTCCTCAAAACACATCCAGCCTCGCAGTTCCTTCTCCCCTCCCAGAATCTGGTGGGTGAGAAACCAGTTAAACCACAAGGAACTCAGCGAGCCAGCGCTGGACGCCTGGTCTCAGGTTTACTTTGAGTAAACAAGGTGGTCACCAAGACGGGATACTATTTTTAAAAGGAAGAAGGAAAAAAAAAAAAAAGGTGCCTGGGTACAAGTCTTAAGTGGGCAGAGCTTGATCTAATCTGAAAATTAAATGAGTAAATAAATACCCAAGACTGACAGTCACTCAGCCAGCCCTTATCCAAGTCACAGTGGCTGAAGACAGAAAGGAAACTAAGCCCCAGTTGGTGTTTAAGAACTGGTTATTTTACGGCACTAACAGTGTAGCACACGGCCAGCAGAGGACAGCCCCCAGGTCTAACGCAGCACCTTTGAGCAGCACATGGGAACGCTTCATTCCAACACATCCACACTTACGGATTATTTAAAGCTACTTTTCTGCTAAAATGGCAGAGCTGTATGGCTGTTGACAAATAAGTACGGTTGCAAAGCTGAAAATATAGACAATCTGGCTTCCTCGGGAAGGCGGAGCTAGCAGATCAAAGGCTGTAAAGGTGACATTTGGAATCTTCACTTCTCCTTTTCAGTACTGGGGATCAATCCAGCACCTCGTGCATGCCAGGCAAGCAACTTGCCACTGAGCTACACCCCAGCCCTGAAGGGACCACTGAAACAGCCGCCCTGATCACAGCGAGCAGGAGGTTCAAAGGAAGCAAAGGCCACGAGGCAGGGAATTGGGCCCCTGCCACGGCTTCTTCCTGCGCCCCGCGTCACTTGGCTGACTCATTTTGCTTCTCACCCACCATCTGCCCAGCTTCAGTTACGCATCTTCTGAACTCCTCCATTGGTTATAGAGAAGATAGAAGGCAGGTAGACCCCTCGCCCAGGAGACTACACTTTCTCTATACCTTGACCTTGTAAGCAAAAGTGTAAATATGTAGTTTGAAGAGGGTGAGTGCTGGGGGAAAACAGCCCATGGTGACGTAGAAGGTGGGGTTGGGGAGGCCACCAGGGACCTGTGTGGAGGGGGAGTCAGCCAAGCAGGCAGACAGAGAGAGCCTCAGTGGAGCAGACCGCTACAAGGGACGGTGTTGGGGAGTTAGCAGAGCCACAGTGGCTGGCAGCAGGAGATCTTGTAGGGCTTGGCAGGCCCACCCAAGGGCCTGAAAGGAAGCCACCTGGGGCATTTTAAGAGATCACACGTTGGGTGAAGCCTTTCTCTTTAAAAGCCTCACCCCTACGTATTTTTGGTTTGGTTTCAAAGAATATTGTTAGGGGTCAGGGATGCGCTCTGGAGATGTGGGTGACGTTTCCACCCATAGCTCCATGTGAAATCCTGGCTCACAGGTAACCCTAGGTCATCGTCACCCTGCAGAAGCCAACATCAGAGGAGTGATGATGAGTGTGCATTTGACCTCGACTTCACACTGATTTGCGAAGTGAGCTACTGTCACACTTCTGGTTCCTTAGTGGCATTTTCTTCTTGAGTAAGTAACCAGAGGCAAGTAAGGAAAAATGAACCATTCAAGTACCACCTGCACAGAACAGTGACCAGGGAACACGTGTATTAGAGGGGACCAGAGCCCGGGGGTGGGCGTGAGCTCTCAGCCATTCAAGTGCTTCCTGCACAGAACAGTGACCAAGGAACACGTGGGAGTTAGAGGGGACCAGAGCCTGGGGGTGGCCATGAGCTCTCAGCCATTCAAGTGCTTCCTACACAGAACAGTGACCAGGGAACATGTGTGAGTTAGAGGGGACCAGAGCCCGGGGGTGGCCAAGAGCTCTCAGCCATTGAAGTGTTTCCTGCACAGAACAGTGACCAAGGAACACGTGGGAGTTAGAGGGGACCAGAGCCCAGAGGTGGCCGTGAGCTCTCAGCCATTCAAGTGCTTCCTACACAGAACAGTGACCAGGGAACACGTGGGAGTTAGAGGGGACCAGAGCCCCGGGGTTGCCATGAGCTCTCGGTGGTCATTGGCCTCCTGCAGCTAGACCTGCTTGAACAGAAGAAAGCAGTTTGTCACACACTGACTCTGGACACCATGTGGACAAAAGAAAATAAGGCAGCAAGTCATTTTTGAAAAATTCAGACTAAAAGGTGGCGTAATCCACTGCGGGCAGAATTCTCCAATCACTGCAACAGAGCCCTTCGTGCAGATTGATTTAGGGAGCCGCTTCAACACCTCATCATAACAACTTTGCTGCTGGTAGCGGAGGGCTGGGTGTGGAAGAGCAAGTTCATCTATAGAAGATGAAAATTCCACCGAGCTGCCCGAGACCTCCGCGCTCCCGAGCAGACTGGAGGTGTCCGCGTGGCCGCGTCGCAGGGAAGCAGCTCGCCCTGCCTGCTGGGGTTTTGCCGAGACTTCTGGAACGGAAGAAACCTCCGCTGCACAGCAAAGTGACTTGGATGCTGTGCACTGGGGAAACTGCAAACCTGAACATTCTCAGCAGGAAAAGCATGCCTTACCAAAGTGCAGACCAGACCCTTGGTATCCATCCACAACCTGTGACGCAGGGCTCCCCGGCTGGCAGGAAACCACAGCAAAGGGCTGATTATGCTGCGAGAACACATTCCACGGGCCGTCCAAGGCTATTTTTATTTTACAATAAGGTACAGTGTGTTCCATAATGTTCTCTATCCTGGACACTTTTTTATGGTATCTCCATCCTCATTACCCAGTAAATCGCAGAGAATCTCTAAATAATTTAAACAAATGCACCGGGCTTGAGTGCATTGGTCAAATTCTACAGCAATAATAATAATGCGCAGGTGTAATTTTTATTATAAATTAGACACCCTTGACTAATACTGCCTGTTGACTACCGAGGCCGTTCATGGGAGACATCATTTCAAGAAGCTGAGTCTCAGGAAAGCTAAGTTTTATAGACCAAATACCAAAGTACGATGTTCCCTAGCAAAAGAAATGGATTCTTGTAATCTCTCTTTTTTATTTTATTTTATTTTTAAAAGAGAAGTCAAGTTTGGAAGCAATGTTTGGTCAAGTGTTACTTGATCAAAACCTGTACTCAATCCACCTAATAGAGTGTTCCAGGAACTTTACCCATAAGAAAATAAATGCTTCTGTTTTAACTTAGACCCATAAAAATTAAAATTGTTTTGGAAGAAGGAATGGCTTCCCCGTAACATAATGGATATTCAACAGCTCAGATGCTGCTTGGAGAGCAGCTTCCGTCCACCTCCAAAAGGAAAACAGACAACCCAGATAAGATTACACCCCAAACCCAGACCTCTCATTAATGCCCAAGTTCAAGAAAAACTTCCTCCCTAATGCTTAACTTGTTATCACAACCACTTTTGCTTTTTCAAAACTTCCTAGCTACTTTTTAACCATTTCTAACCAGATGGCATTCAAATCCAGCAACGGGGCTCTCTGAGGTCTCAAATTGATGAATTTTGCAAATTCCTCCTTGTTTTTATCCTCTTGCAGTCTTTGAAAAGTCTAGAGGTCAAAAGAGGGTTAGCCATCTGCAACGCCTGGTGAAAGTCTACATTTCTTGATGGTCCTTTCCAAAGAAGAAAAGGAAAGAGAGGAAATCAGTCACCGTGTAACAAGGCAGGCTGGTCCTGGGAGAAACGGAGGTGGGAGAGTGGGCAGGTAGAGAGGACCAATGCACCCAAGTAAGAAAAAGCACATTATCCGTGACAAAGGAGAATAAATAGGGCATGCGCCCCCAAACTAGAAGCCCTTCAAAGGCCCTTAGTAAAAATGATTCTTATTCGTGCAAATTTACACCTCATAAGAAAACATAAATAAACCCAGGATTCTTGTTCCAATTTCTTAGCATCAACTTTGCTGACAAGATCAGGAAACGCGAGCCAAACATCTGCATCAAATGATAAATTCACGGCAAAAATGTCCTTTTTCCACCGCAGGGCAGGCACAGAATGCAGATGCACAAGAAATGTCCTCTGCTTTCACTTAAAGCCGAGAAGGGGGTCCAGGCTGACGTCCCCACGCTGAGAGTGGTGGCACTTGTATTTCCTTTATAGCCCAAATCTCCATCTTTAGATAAGGTCGGCACCTTGGCCTTTCTCACACCTTGGGCTTGCTCATGGGCCTGCGGAAATCTCGGTGGTACCTTGTTCGTTTTTTAACTGTTCTTTTTATTTAGGTTTTATAGAGTACCGAAAATGTGGTTGAAGTTAGTACCTCTTCCTCCTTTCCAGCTACAATGGAAAGTTTTGTTTAAGCGCTTCAAAAGGAAAAAGAAAAGGAGGGGGGTGGAGGGATAAAGGGGAAAATAAATCAGGATCCTAGAAGAGGCTTTTCAGAACTCCTGCGTTCAGATTCCCTGTCGCGCAGTCCTCTGGGCTGCTAGCGGGTGCTCTGAGGAGGCAAGATGCCCTCATGGAAGGCCCTCCTTGGCTTTATAATTTTATGTACTTTTTGGCTAGGTGGCTTTGTGACCTTGGGCTGGTCAGATAACAACCTGATAAAAGCCGAGGAATGATTGCAGATATCAAGGTCATAATGTAAATGTCCAATCAGTGATGTCTGGTTGAACCCCTAGAGGTAAGTGTGCATGTCCCCAGGAACAACAGGTTCCCAAAATACCACAGACAAATCCGCCAGCTCCGAACGTCTCTCGGGCAGCTCCGTGTGGACAGGTCTTCCTCCCTCCTGTAAGAGCCAGCCAGGGACCGGCTCCTCCGGCCCAGCGGAAAGAGGCTCCTTTCTGCAGACAGATGTTCTCCCCAAAACCACAGGAGTTCACAGCCATGTTTGCATACCTGTTGGCACAGATCTCCCCAAGTGAGCTACTTCCCCACTGCAGGATCATTTTTAACCAGCCGTGCTCCTGGGTGGCTGAGCCTGCGGCCTGCTTAGCCCACCTCCCTCCTGCACTGTCCCTGGGCTGACAGTCCCCCATCCGGCGGAAGCAGCTCCTTGCTAGCCATCTCTGAGATAGAAGCCGATGGCCGAGTCTGCTCCCAGTGTCGATGCCCGGCACTCCGCCTTCTCCTTTTGCCTTACATCCAGAAAGCCGATGAGGAGGCTGGGTGCTCCCTCCTTTGCAAGAGAAGGCAAGTTCAGACCCCACAGGCCCTGCCCACCCGCAGGAGCCCTCTTCCCTCTTCATCTCTCCCTGCAGTGCATGCCAGCCCATCACTCTGCCTGATCATCAAGTCATTGTCAGATCATCTGGAGCCTGCCCAGCCCTCCCCGAGACCCTTGTCAAGAAGGTGACCTGCTCCCCTACTCTCCCGGTGGACATGTGTGTGCCAACAGCCTCAACACCTGAACCCAAGTTCGTCCTGCCCCGCACCGCCTCTGCAGCCGTCTGCCATTGTTGATGCCTCCTTTCTGCCCATCTCCTTTCCCCTCTTCCTGTTGGTGGTGGGCTAAATGGCCTCTTCACATAGGGCAGCAAGCCAGTGCTAAGGGTCACCGAGCAGAAAGTCAAAAGAAGCCCGGGGCCAGGTGACATTGTGAGTTACTCCCCCTGGCCCACTACGCCTGCTTCTGGGCCTCTCCAGACATGAAACATAAGACAGCTCCAAATGCACACTGTGACTAGATCAATTTATGACCTTATAAGTGAAAATTCATATACACCTAGGACTAAGACATTCTCTGTGGAAGGAGGGACCCTGTAGCTAAAGAGAGAGTCACTGGAAGTTTTCCAGGTTAAATTCACTTTTGGGAAGCCTGGTTGTATAAACTGATAGTCTTATTTCATAGCTTGGAATTGTCTGAAAATCAGTGTCAGCTGTCTGTTGCTATAATAAAAATATCAGAGCCAGTCATCTTATAAAGAAAAAAGGTTTATGTGGCTCACAGTTTTGGAGCTTCTGGTCCAATTTTGGGAAGATCTGTTTCTTTGGACCTCAGGTGGGCATGCTGGATGTCTGTGAAGGAATGGGTTTGGGGATAGAACGCTATGGTTTTGTGTTTATGTCTCCCAAAGGTTCACATGTAGTCTTGGTCCCCCAGGTGCTGCTATTGGGAGGTGTTCAAACCTTCAGGAGGCAGAGCCTAGTGGCAGGTCCTTAAAGCAGACTACGGGCCCCCCAGCCTCTTCCTCTGTCTGTTTTTGCTGCCTGGCTGATGAGGTGAGTGGCCTTGCTCTGCCACTGCTCCCACCAAGATGTGCTCTGTCGGAGCAGAGAACACACCTAACCTGCCTGACAGGTACTGCCCCTACCTGGAGGGCTTACTCATGAGTCACAACACACCTCTGTTGCCAACTTCGCATTTGCTTACATTCTTAGACTTGTCTGGCTTAAGATGCTGAACAAATTCTAAAATTAAGAAGCATAAAACGTTATAAAAGCATTTGCTCATTATTCAGCCTCCCAAAATACTGCATCTTTATGCATAAATCCATACTTCTTGAGAGAGCTGCGTAGGCATAAGAACTCTGCAGTGATATGCCTGGCAGTGTTCACATCGATTCTCACTAACAGCTGACATTGAAGCAGTCGTGATAGCTTCAGTGCATCTGGGCCCTGTCCAGAAAAGAACCCCAGGGATGAAACTGTTGTCCACGTCGTGAAGAGGACTTTGAACCTATCCTGGGTAACGCTTTGATCAGATAACAAGGTCCTGAGTCACTTAATTATCACTGTTAAATCTTCCTAGAAATGAAGTTATTTCTTTTGGGTGTTTCTCTTTGATCTAGCAGGAACTCAGGGCTGCTGTAATTAATCATTTTGCTGTACTATATAGACTTTTTATTAATTATTTAATCTGTGCATTATAACAGGAATATTTCTTAAAAATTACTTCAGGCATCAAATTGTACACCAGACATGCATTTACTACAAAAGAAAATAAGAAAGGAGAGGCAGAGGAATAAAATGAGACCCAGGGCAAGCAAATTTCAGATACAGATATAAACATATCAATAATAACACTAAATGCAGATAGCTGTAGTCATCAAATCAAAAGGTGGAAACTGTTAGAGTAGACTAAAAAAAAAAATTCAACCACATGCTGTACATAAAAGGTGAAATGTAGATTCAGAGGTATAAATAGGAGGAGAGTAAAAGGTTGAAGAATATAGGTCCTGCACACATCAGTCACTAGAGAACTGGAGTGGTTACACTAATGTCAGGCAAAACAGGCTTTAAGAGGAAGAGTTGTTGGAGAAAAAGGGCACATTCATAATGATGCAGGGTCTATCTGTAAGGACAATATAACAATTCTAAACACATATGCACTTAACAACAATGTCCCAAAATGCATAAAGCAAAACTTGAAAGAATTAAAGGAAGAAACAGACAATTCAATAATAATAGTGAGGCCTTCAAAACTTCCCAATCATGTACATGACAACTAGGCAGAAGATTCAGCAGGGCACAAGACTTAAACAACACTCTAACAAATTAGAACTAACAAAGAGACACAGACAACCTCACTCAACAATGGCAGAAGGAACTTTTTTACCAAGGACACATGGAATATTTTTCAGTATAGTCCATACTCTAACCATGAAACAAGCTTCAGTAAATTTAAAAGATCTGAATTATGCAAAATATGTTCTCTGAATACAATAGATGAAATAAGAAATCAATAATAAAAGGAAATGGTGAAAATTCATAAAATATAGAAAAAAATTTTTTCTAAAGTTGCATATTTCATACATTTTATTTTTGTGCACTAAAGTTGTGTTTGATGATAGGATTGTTGTTACGTGTTCATGCATGCACACAATATAACAATATAATTTGGTCAATATCTCCCCCAGCACTCCCCACTCCCTGCTGTCCCCTGGACCCTTTCCTTTGCTGATGGCCCCCTGAAATCGATTATGTAGGAATTGTTTAGTTTCCTAGGGACACAAAATTTTGTCTCTTCACCCCTTAACCCTCCTTCTTTCTCTACCATCTTTCCTCTCCTCTCCACTCCATCCCCCTTTCCTCAACTCTACTAGACTTTTGTGATTAATTTGTATTTGAATGGTTTTTTATGAAATCTTATACCTCCCTCCCCCTTTCTTTTATTTTATGCTAGCTTCCACAAATGAGAGAAAACATGCAACTTTTGAGTTTCTGAGTTTGGCTAATTTCACTAAGCATGATGTCCCCCGTTTTCATCCATTTGCCAGCAAATAACCACAGTTTTATTCTTTCTAGTAGCTGAGTAGAACTCCATTGCATGTATATACCACAATTTCTTAATCCACTCATCTAGTGATGGGCATCTGGGTTGATTCCATAATTTACCTAGTGTGAATTGTGCTTCAACAAACACTGATGTGGCTGCGCTGCTGTAGTATGCCGATTTTAGATCCTTTGGGACGATCACCCTGAGTGGGATAGCTGGGTTGTATGGTGACTCCATCCCTAGTTTTTTGATGAATCTCCATTCTGCTTTCCAGAGTGATCGAACCAGATTGCAGTTCCACCAACAATGCAGAAGTGTTCCTTTCCTCCCACAACATCACCAGCGTTTATTATTGTTCCCGATCTTGATCTTTGTCTCTAACTGGAGTGAAATGAAATGTTAATGTATTTTTGATTTGCATTTCTCTTATTGTTAGAGATGTTGAACATTTTTTCATATATTCATTGGCCATTTGTGTTTCTTCTGTTGAGAAATTTCTGTTAAGTCCTTTTGCCCATTAGTTGATTGGGTTATTTATTTTATATTTTATTTTAATTTTTATTTTGGTGTTTTTGAGTTCTTTGTACATTCTGGATATTAGAACCCTATCAGAGGGGTAAGATTTTCTCCTATTCTATAGGTTCTCTCTTCACAGTCTTCATCATTTCCTTGGTTGTGCAGAAGCTTTTTAATTTAATGGTGTCCCACTTATTGATTATTGGTTTTATCTCTTGCACTTTGGGGGGTCTTATTAAGGAAATCAGTGCCAGCTCCTATATGGATGTAATGTTGACCCTGTTTTCTTCTAGCAGTTGTAAGGTTTCCAGTCTGATTCCTAGGTCTTTGATCAATTTTGATAGGTAAGGATCTAATTTCTACAGAAAGCAGTTTTCCCAGCACCAATTGTTGAAAAGACTGTCCTTTCTCCAAGACATGTTTTTTGCTGCTTTTTGTCAAATATCAGAAGGCTGTAGGTTTCTGGATTCATCTTTGCATTTTCTATTCTATTCCATTGGTCTTCATGTCTATTTTGATGCCAAAAGCATGCTTCTTTGTTACAACAGCTGTCTAACATAATTTCAGATCTGATATTGTGATGTCACCTGCTTCATTTTTCTTGCTTAGCATTGCTTTTGTTATGCATTGCTTTTGTTATTCTTGATCACTTATTTTTCCAAATGAATTTAAGGATTATTTTTTTGTAATTCTATGAAGAACAACACTGGTATTTTGAAGGGCATTGCATTAAATCTGTATAGTACTTTAGGCAGAATGGCCATTTTAATAATATTAATTCTGCCTATACAGAGCATGTGGTATCTTTCCATCTTCAAAGGTTTTCTTCAATTTCTTTCTTCAGTGTTCTATAACTTCATTATAGAGATCTTTTACCTATTTGGTTAGGTTAATTATCAAGTATTTTTTGAGGTTATTGTGAATGGAATAGTTTTCCATTCCATTGGCTGACTCACTTTTGGAGTATAGAACAGTTATTGATTTATGCGTGTTTACCTTGTATCCTGCAATTTTACTGAATTTGTTTATAAGTGCTAGAAGATTTCTGGTGGAGTCATTGGATCTCCTGGGTATAAAATCATATCAGAAAACAAATAGTTTGATTTCTTCATTTCCCATTTGTTGCCCTTTTATTTCCTTAGAAAAGAATCTTCTTAAATAACCAGTGGTTCAAAGAAGAAATCACAAAGGAAATTGGGAAATCCTCTGAGGTGTATTAAAATAGAAATACAACACGTTTAAACTTAGAGAATGCAGGTAAAGCAGTGCATAGAGGAAAATGCATAGCTGTAAATACCTGCGTTACCAAAGATTTCAGGTCAACAACCCAACCTTCTACCGTAAGACACTGGAAAAGTGAAAATTAGCATAAGAAAGTAAATTTAAAAATCCAAGCACCCGTTAATGAAGTAGAGATTCAAAAAATCATATAGAAAATGACTAAAGACAAAATCGACCAAAGTTTAGCTAAACAGACGAAGCAAAAAAGAGAGAAGACTAAAATTATGAAAACCAAGAATTAAAGGGGACACCACTATTAACTTTACCGAAATAAAAAGTATGATAAGAAAATTGCATAAAGAGTTAAGATCATTGATGAAAGGGATAAATTCCTGGCTCTAATTGACTCAAGAAGAAAGAAAACCGAAAATCTGAATAAACCTATTGGAAGCAAAACAATTGAATTAATAGCTAGGAGCTCTCCCTAAAAGGACCCAGCCCAGCTCACTACTGCAGTAGACTGACTATTTAAAGAATTATTGGCAATTTTTAAAGTATTCTTTTAAAAAATAGGAGAGGGGAACAGTTTGCAGCTCATTCTGAAATATTCCAAACGGGAAAAACCGTAGAAATAGAAGATGAGTGGTTGCCTAGGGCTGGAGGGGTGGGGAGCCAGAGGCAGCAGGGACATGGGATAGCTCAAATGTACGAGGTTTCTTCGGGGTGATGGGCGTGCAAAATTGATGCTGGTGATTGCATAATTATTCCATGAACAAACTGGAAACCACTGAATCTCACACTCGGAAGGTGCCCCTTGTCTGGTAAGTGAATTGTACGATCCATGAGGCCATTAAAGATCAATTTCCTCTGGGTTAGCTCTGTTCTATGTCTTCCAATGTCTTTGTACTTGTAGAAAAAATAATTCATGATAGCAGTATTTAATCTGTATTGTCACCAACGATATTTTGGGCCAAATCCCTGCATGACGAGGAGGGTGGGAGCTGTCCCACATGTTTTCAGGACATTCAGTGGCCTTCTGGGCCTCTGCTGACCAGAGCACTGGCACCTCCCTGTTACAACCACAGCTGTCTCCAGATGTGGACAAGCTTCACCTGGGGGAAAGTCACCGCTGGCTGAGAACCGCTGTCTGCGGCTGTAACTGCAGTGTTGGGACCAGCTCGGAAGGCTCCAGCTTGTGGTTCTAGAATTTAAGCATCAGGCTAAAAAACAGGTTCTTGATGTTTCTGTCAGTTGGTGTCCTGGAGCACAAGAGACCCAGTTAGGAAAACAGCCCTACCTCTGCACGAGTCAGGGCCTCGCCTACGCCTCCACGAGCTATCTCCATGGTGAATGTCCAGTAACGTCCCCTCGGCCCTCCATTTCCCCAAGCCACACGCGCGTGGATCCAGCCAACCACGGTCGAAACATCTGAAAGCGTTGCCTGTGCCTTCAACATGTACAGGGGTCTTCTTGTCACTATTCCCTGAGCAATAGAGTGTGCCAACTCTTTACCCAGTTCTTACCCACACTGAGGCAGGAAAGGACAGGAAATGGAGAGTAGGGAAGGGACAGTGACAGTCAACCCGAGGGCAAGCTGCCACTGTAACACGACCCGACTGGTCATGAAACGGTTCTTGCTTCTCAGAAAGGACATAAATCTCCATCTAGCAGAGCGACTGTGTAATATGGCCCTAGTAACAGTGAGGGTCCGAGCAGGAGGAGCCATCGACTTCTCCTCACGTGCCTTTAAAAGAGGAAGGCTGCAAGAACTGAAGGGCTCTCTTGCCCTCCCAGAGGCCTGCACTACAGTGCTGAGCCATTCTTTTGCCTTCTTTGGAAAAAAAAAATGGTACCAGGGACTGAACCCAGGGGGACTTAACCACTAAGACACATCTTGGCCTTTTTTATTTTTAATTTTAAGACACAATCTCACTAAGTTGCTTAGGGCCTCATTGAGTTGCTGAGGCTGACCTCAAACTTGAGATCCTCCTGCCTCAGCCTCCCAAGCTGCTGGGATTACAAGCATGCACCTCCATGCCTGATTTCTCACCTTCCTTTATAATAAAATCCCTGCTCTTACTTACCTGAGCATTGGCATTATTCTGACTCCGTGAACACAAGCCAATCCCAACTCCTACCGGTAACAACCCAGTTACTATATATAATCTAGAGTTGGTTTAAAGTACACTGAGGAGGGCCTGGAGCGGTGGTGGCTCGGCAGTTACAGGGCCTGCCCAGCATGCGTAAGTACGCGGGTTCAAACCCCAGCACCCACGTGCAAAACTAAGTGTTGGAGCAATAAAAGCCATGTGGAAAACTAAATAAAAATTTATTCTCTCTCTCTCTCTCTCTGTCTCTCTTTCTCTCTGTCTCTCTCTCTCTCTCTCTCTCTCACTCTCTCACTGTCCTTCTCTCTTAAAAAAAAAAAAGTACCTGGGGAACGTTCATCAGTTGCATGCAAATATCATGAATATCATGCCATTTTATGTAAGGGACTGAAGCATTTGCGGAATTTGGTATCCCTTGGGGGAGGGAGGGTCCTATAGCCCAGCCCCTAAGAAGGCCAAGGGACAATTGTGTTAAATTAGTCCACCACCCAGGAGCAGGGAGCTCCTAAATGGAAAGCGTTTAGAGAAATAAAAAGCTTTCTCTTTTACAAAGTTGACTTGGCATTAGAATGAATGTTAGTCAGACTTTTGAAGGAAACAAAAACCCAAACAAGATTTCATAGAAATTTAAGCAAAAAATTTGGAGGGGATTTAATTGTGTTGGGTTTCTCAGCCATCCCAGCTGTTCATGGGCACTGAAGAAGCTCCACAAAGCTTGCTGACTTGCAGAGTTAAAGGTGGCTCGGCAAGGGCAGCAGCAGATGCCCCATTCTGCCACTGTTCAGCAGAGGGGCGGACAGGCCCAGAAGAGGAGCCCTGAGCACAGGGGGACCCAGGGGGCCAAACCAGAAATCCTGGAAGGAAGCGGTTGCAACTCCACGGCTTGGGTCCACGGCTGGTAAGGGCAATGTCCCATCTCCCTTCACAAAGATCAAAAGAAAGGGGCGGGGGAAGTAAGGGAAACCAGGATCCTGCGCAGGGGACAAGTGTCACCGGGACTCACGTCACTGGGTGGCAACACTGCAGGCACCACTCCTTTCCTATCTGGAGGACCGGGTGTCCTGCAGTGGGAAATCTCCTTCCATGACCAAGTGGCTTGGGACGGTGTCTCCATCGCTGAGCACACAGCTGCAGCAGGCCCCAGTGCCCCCGGGACACTGCCTAGCTCTCAGGTTCTGCCTTCGGCCTGGCCCCATCCCAGGCTCCGCAGGGCAGCGTCCAGCTCTCCGTGCTGCTCCGCTGTCCTCCCTGGCCCAGGCTCATGTCCTCCTCCAGGCTAGATGTCACCGTCCTCACGCCCTGATGTGAATACTCAGCCTCACCTTTTCTTTCCTCCTCTGGTGACCGCACCCAGCACAGGAGGTTTCCTGCTAAAGTTCTCCTCTGTTTCCTACGTCCAGCTCCTGGTCCTCCAAACCCAGTGGCCTTGCTGTGTGTGAAGGCCATGGGAGGCTGCTGCCCACGGAGCCGTTTGCACAGCAGAACCACTCTTTGCTCTTCCTTGCCCACGTGGCTCCGTGCCTGTTCCTCTGGGAAGTCCCAGGAAGCCTGAGAGGAGGGCAGGGTGAAGGGCATCTCTGCACAGAGCTGGCACTGGGGACAGTGGGCGCTCACAGGCCAGCCTGCCTCGCTCTGCTGCTAGGATGTGACCTAGGATAAGTACCTCGGCTTGTCTAAGCTAAGGCACCAAACTAGATTTAAAGATTGCTCTTCTGTCTAAATAGAAACTTCTCAACAGAGGACATTGATCAGGCCAATGAAAACATGAGAAATTGCTCTAAATCTCTAGTAATCAGAGAAATGCAAATGAAAACTATATTAAGATATCACCTCACTCCAGTCAGATTGGCAAAAATGAAGAAAATAAACAATAATAGATGCTGGAGGGGCTGTGGAGAGATAGGCACACTAGCACACTGTTGGTGGAGCTGCAGACTGGCACAGCCCCTCTGGTAAACAGTGCAGAGAATCCTCAAAAGAGTAGCGATGAGCCCACCATATGATCCTGCTATTCCTCTCCTGGGTATTCTTCCAGGGGATTTAGAATCTGCACATTATAGTGACACAGCAATATCTATGTTCATAGCAGCTCAATTTACAATAGCAAAATTATGGAAACAGCCAAGATGTCCCTCACTGGATGAATGGATACAAAAACTGTGGTACATGTATACCATGGAGTTCTACTCAGGAATTAGAAGCAATGATATTGCAGCCTTTGAAGGTAAATGGATGGCTATGGAAGAAATTATGCTGAGTGAAATCAACATAACCCAGAGAGCCAAGGGTCGAATGTCTCCATTCATCTGTGGAGGCTGGAGCTAGACCCTGGCCATTGAGAAAGGAGGTCTACTATCATGTTTTAAATCTGGATAAGATGTAATGTCATACAACCTAAGGCGTTTGTAGAGATGTATTGGGAAGGAGGGGGGAGGAGGGATAAGGGTGGGTAATTGGGGGGGGCGCTCTTTGGAATAAATCTAATTTTCAGAATTTATATATATTGTATTATTTTATTAGAAGCTTGTTTGATTGTTCAACAAATAAATTTCTGAATAAAAAAAAAAAGAATGCTCTCTGGGAGCTGGAGCAGTGGCTCAGCAGTTACAGCACTTGCCTGGAATGCACAAGGTTGTGGGTTCAACCCCAGCAGCACGTACACAACAAAGTGTTGGAGCAACGAAAGGCACATGAAAAACTAAATGAAATGGATTCTCTCTCTCTCTTTCTGTATCTCTCTCACTATCCCTCTCTCTTTAAAAATAAAAAGGATTGCTCTTCTGCACAGACCTTCTTGTCTCATAAGGGACTTCTGCAAGCCCTGGCATCACAGGAGAACAGGGAGCTGAAACTCCAGACCTCCGTTCTCGTGTTCCGACACCAAGGACCGGGTGAAGGAGCTTTATTATGAGTGGCAGCGGAGTGAAAGTAAAGTAAAAGCAAAGTCAGACTCAAGCAGAGAACTCTCTGGAGAGGAGGCATGGGGACAACGAAGGGACAGTGAAGGGACAACGCTGTCTCCAGATTTATTACTGCTTCATGTTTGCCTTGACAACTGGGCTCCTCCTCCAGCAACCTTCCCCAGTCAGGTGTTCAACTCCTCCTCCACATGGGGTGGCCAAGGTTTGGACCTTAGTGATCCTCTCTGGAGCTGTCATGCTGGCCCTCCTGTCCAGGGGACTTCATCTACAAGTCGATCCCATGATACAAGGGGACATCGGGTCACTCACCAGTCAGAACTTACCCTAGTGCACCTGCACTGTTAAAAGAACCTTCCTTCCCAGAAAAATGAAGACACCTGCAGCCTCAGGCCAACCTCAGGGGACCCGCCACAGCTGGTCCCATTAGTCCTTTTCTCCTGGTGTGTTTTCCAGTTAGCTCCCTGCTTCTGTTTATGTTCTACAGTTGGAATGCCGCCCTTTGCTTTCTCATCCTCTTAGAGAGCAGTCTAAAGAAGACTCTAAAACACTTTAAAGAGCACGTGTGACCCGCTCAACCACCTCGCTGCATAGCAGGACCCGCTCAACCACCTCGCTGCGTGACCCGCTCAGGCACCTCGCTGGGTGACCTGCTCAACCACCTCGCTGCTCACAGCTAGCTCCTTCCTAACCCTTGCCACTTCAGGGATGGGAAATGCAGCTTCAATGCAGCCCAGAGCATCAGGATACAATGTGGGTCTCTCACCCCCTCACTGTGGGGACTGCTGGTTCAGAGTACCTGGATTCCTCTTAGAAGACGAAAATCCGTGGTGTTTCATGAAGTGGCCAAGCTGACTTGGCATGATTTATGTTTTGCTTATGTTTTTTTGGAAAATGCCACTTTTATTCAGTGAAACAGTGTTTTGCCATCAAGGAAAGACCAGCTGATGAAATATTCCAGAGCGCACAAGCTTTGGTCCCCCTTGGATATTTTTGTCCTCTTTTTCTGCTGTTGAGAAAACCACTTTTTATTTCTTTTGAGGAAATCAAACAAAATTAAATAGAGTTGGATTGGCAGGCGATGCTTCGGTGTTTTGTTTGGGACAGATTAAGATATATCAGCTTCCCTGATTACCTCGAATTTCACACAGCTCGAAATCCTTCACCAAAACTCTGCTGTAAGTGATGAATGACCTCCCTGCATAGAGGCCCTTCTCTGGAGGCTGCTTATAACCACACCATCTGCTGGGCTCTGATAGAAACACATATGCTGCTGCAAAGTAGAGTACTACTTTTCTGTGACCATCTTCCAAGAAAACTGAGTATTGGTGAAACTGAAAAAAAAGCAAAAAGAAAAAATATAGTTCATCATTGAGAAAATCAAGAAGACCACCTGCTATCTTAAGTCTGCTTTTCTGAGCAGGATCCAGGCTGTATCGCAGCCCTCCGGCTCTTCTCTGTGCTGAATTTAAGGAAGAGCCAATGACTGTCATGACAGCCCAGGTCAGGACGTAACATTGACCTTCACATGTCAGGGAACGGGCGAGCATTAGGGCAGCCTAAAGAGTCTGAAGAAGTCTCACGCTGCAAATATTTATAAAAGGTGCATAGCACTTCTTCCAAAGCTGCATTGCCGAGTTTTCACCGGAAGTGCTGTAAACACACACTCCAATGTTCGTCAGGTAGGAATTCAGTGGATTTGGTTTTGGACACGGAGAAGCCCACATTCTCAAAATCCCTACAGAGACAAGAATTGGCGTCTTGGAACTACATGAGCAAGAGTGAGAACTGAGTGTCCCTGGCAGGGATAGGACTCTGTGAAGACTGGATCAGGAAACCACCTGTGCTGCAGAGCAGGCTTATAAGGAAGTCAGCCTCTTTCTGCCTGAATTCAGGCATGATGAGAGACCTCCCTAAAGTTCATTAACACTGCCCTGTCCTAAACACAGAATTGTGGCTCAAATTTGCACTCCCACTTTGCCTAGGAATTCCCTAGATTAGCAATTATCATGTTGATTGTTCCAGACCCGTGTACTCATGAGCAGAGGCAAAGATAAAATCTCTCTTGAGAAACACTCCCATAACACAGAGCACGTGGGATAAAGTAAACCCCAATATTGAAAATTAAACTATGTGAAGATACAATAGAGTCCCCTCAAGAGGTCACCAGGAGCCCAAGGGGAACCACAGCAACCTGGGATAATTAGGTGACAATCTGAAAGAGAATGTAAAGTGTGTTAAAAATGAGTCAAGCTATATGTTAAAAAATAGATACTACTAAAAAGGAATAGAGAGATTTCAAATGAATAAACTAAATCTTTAGGAAATGAAATGTAATCATTGAAATTAAAATCTCAATTGGCAGATGAAATAAAGAAGTGATATGGCTGGAGAGATGTTTAGGGAAATGGAAGATACACCTGAGGAAGCATGGAACATAGAAATGAAAAATATGGGAGGTTATCTGATTTTAGTGTAGTTTTAAACAGTGTACAAGAAAGGAAATAGAAAAGAGTAAACATTCAAGGGAACAATTGCTGAGAACTTGCCAGTACTGTTCAAGGACAGGATTCTCAGATCCAAGAACTGTACTGAGTCCTGAACAGGAAAAGGTCACTTGGACGCATTGTAGTGAATGTGTAGAAAACTAAGCCAAAGATAAAGTATTGAAAAGCATCAGAGAGAAAAGCAGATCAACTACAAAGGAGCAGCAATTTGCCTAAAACGAATTTCTCCAAAAATAATAATCAGAAAATGGTGAAATAGTGCAATTAGTACGCAGAGGAAAACCATTGTCAGAATTTATACACAACTAAGCTATTATTCAAGGGTAAGAATGAAATAGTTTTATGAATCCACAACCTGAGTAAGAACCACAAACTTTTAAAACATGCACTTTAACAAAAAAATTAACATGTAGATGGTAAAAATACCACATGAGACAATGGTAAGTAAATAATTGGTAAGCATATGGATGCGTCTAACAAGTTTGTTTTCAGTATTTTTATAACTTCAGTATTGTATTCTTGGGATTTTAGATGCTGGATTCCTGGCATGATTTATGCTAGCTTCTGTACCATGCAAGCTTAAGAATCCCCTGCCTCAGCACAGCAGAAGTTAATTTCCGTCTCAGGTTGGTGAGGGTGCTGGGGCTGAGGAGTGAAGGACTCCTCTCTGCAGCCATTCTCTTACCATGGCTGAAAAGATGCAGGGTCCCCCTGAAGGACTCAGGGCTGTGTGGGAGTTTTCTAGGGACCAGGCCTAGAAAAGGCAGACATCACTTCACCCATGTCCCTGGGCCATAGCTTGAAAAACACAGTTATGCTTAACAGCAAAGGAGGCTAAGAAATGCAGCCTACCAGGGAAGAGAACGGATCTAGGACGCAATAAGTCAGGCTCTGCAGGTAACTTCTGCTGCTTGCATTCCCACTTGCTGTGATATCTTGCAGATTTTATCCCTGCTGGTATGTGTAGATGGCGTGCATTTCACTTTACTCTGTACAGTATCCCATTTTATTTATGCATTCTACTTCCGGCAGGCCTCTGGATTATTTCCAACCTGGAGTTATTACAAATAACAATGCTGAAACAAGCATGGTGAACTGCCCTCCGTAGACATGCAGGAAGTGTCTGCACTGTGATTCCAGTGGGCCAGGTGAATGGGCACCTGGCCCATTCACCTACCAAGCTTTAGCAATACTGTCCAGCGTGTGTAAGACAATCGCCATGCCCAGAAGAAGGGTTTGGAATAATCAGTTTCCCCATGCACTTCCCACATATTTTGAATCTTGCACATTTTATGATTTGTGACCGGCCAGATTCCAAATATGCAGAGGTTTCTGGATTCTCCCCTTGTTTCTAGTAGTTAATTTAATTGGTGCTTTGGAAACAGCACACTTTTAAATGTCTGCAATTTCCTGTGGACTCAGCACCTGGGAAGTGCACATTAACACTGCCCTCCCATTCTGCCTCCTTACCCTCCTCCTCCTTCTCTTCAGCACAGTCTAGACTATTCCTGACTCCTCCTAGTGAGCGCAAAAATCCCTTCCTCATTTTCCACAAAAAAAGCTCTGGTGTCCTTTCGCTTTGGATCAGACTAAATGAGGAGAATTGCCACCTTTAAGAACTGTAGTCTTGGGGCTGAAGCAGTGGCTCAGCGGTTATGGTGCTTACCTTGCATGTGCGAGGATGCGAGTTCAAACTCCGTACCATGTACACAATGAAGTGTCAGAGCAAGGTGAAAACAAAATAAACTTGATTCTCTCTTTATCTAACTCTCTCTATCTCTCTCACTGTCCTTCTCTATTAAAAAACAAAACAAAACAAAACTGTAGTGTCATTCCATCTCCACTTGTCCAGGATTCTTGTGGAGGTCTTGGACAAAGGCCCTTCTGTTTGTTGGTGGCTGTGACTTTTTCCATAAACGTGTCCATGCTTCTATCTTTTTCCATACACACCTGTACCTGTACATGTAGGACCATACAGGTCATCTGTCCTCTTTCCTGGATTCTATAGCTGCACATTTGCTCCCTCTGTAAGATTCCTGGCGATCGAGACTCAGGGCATCTTCACACGGGTTCCAGATCATGGGACAGTAGGTTGCTGCACATGCACTCCCGTCTGGGACAAGCTTCTTGTTCCAGGTCTCAGTTGTAACCAGTGCCCTTCCTTTGGTCTGTTTAATGCCATTTCTTTCAAAGTTTCTATTTTTCAGAGATCGCACTGTCGAATCCCCTGCCCAGCGTAGTGCTGAGGGAGTGGCTGTCACTCTTGTGCACAGGAGGGCTGCGCTGTGCCTCATGGACACGAGATGGGAGTCTGTCTCATTCAGGCACTGGTGACAGTGGCTGGGAGTCCCACGTAAATGATGCAATGTGTTCAAATTAAATATTAAGTGACATGTCTTTAAACTGAAGCAACCAGAAAACAAGGTCTGTAGGCATTTGTTCTTGAAAACGTTAAGACCAGAGGCTCACCAGAGACTTCCCTGCTAGTCCCATGGGACAGCAGTTCAGTGTCCACTAACCCAGTGTCCATGGTGACTTGGCAGAACCTGGCACTGTCTACACCTAGAAGTCACTGTGTTACATACAAGTACAATAAATGATAGAGATAGTAATGGAAGAAAAAAGAAAGAGTAATAATCATCATCATGTAAATAATGCAATTTTTTAAAAAACCAGCAATCTTATAATTAAGGCATCCCAAGGATCAATGCTGGCATCACATTATCATCCTTGTAGATGAAGACAGTCCTGCAGGAAGTGAACTCTGGTCATTTAGGATTCAAGTTCCAACATTTTATTGAGCAAGATCTAAAAATATCTCCTGTGACATGGACGTAATTTTATGTCTAAGCTCAGCACAATCAGGCAAATTACTAAGGAGCATTAATAAAAACAACAGTAGGGACAAATTGTTGAGATCTGATTCTGCAAACCCACCCAGGCTTTCCTGCCCAGTTTCCAGCTTGTTGCAAACACGTGGGTTGAGATTTAGCTTCTGTCCTGCTGCTGGGTCGCCACCAGTCCGGGAGCCCTTGTACAGCTGAGCAGGGGACCAATGAGATGTGCTTCCTTGGTTTCCCAAGCAAAGCAGAGCAACAGATTCCAAAACTCAGGGTGCAGGGCAGCATGGCTGTGTCAGACCCAGGGGCAGAAGGGCAGGTGGCACTGGCTGAATCGTGTCCCCTAAAAGGTACTAGCCTCTAGTACCTGTGAATGAGGCCTTATTTGGAAACCAATTTCTGGCAAATTGTCAAGTTGGGATGGGTTACCAGGGAAGGTCCTAGTTAATGTGACTAATTCCTATAGAAAGAGGAGATGTGGACATGCACAGAGGGCGCACGACGGGAGGAAACTGGGAGGAGAACCCTGTACAAGCCAGGGCACACCCGAGGCTAACAGAAGGCGGAGGAGAGGCTGGTGCAGACGCTTCCTCAGGACGGGCTGACCCCTGGGTCTCGAGCCTCCAGACCTGTGAGACAGTGTCATTGCTTAAGCCCCCAACAGCCCTGGGGACCACACAGGAGGCAGCACCTTCTGGACCACAGCTCTCTGCCCTGGTAGGTGGGTGGGTGGGCAGTCCCTCTGAGCGGCTCTCAGGAGCTGCTGAAAACCACTGCACCCAGCTGCTCTGCTGCGGCTGGCACCCCAGTGAACCCAGGACTTCAGGGTGGGTGGAAGGGCTCTGCCATATAACCCTTTCTAAGTGGACAGAAAGGGACAGGCTTGTACCCTGCACCAAGGCATGGTGCACGACTACCACACCCTCTCCCAGGATGCTGTCCCCTGCCCTGCCCAGACGCCCCCCCTCCAGTGCTATATTGGTGGCCACTGGGGTTAGTGAGAGTCTCCTCTGCTCCGTGGAAGGACCATAAGCGTATTCACCCCATTCTTGCATTCATAGAAATCCCCTGGGACATCTACTGAAAGGATTTGCAGAGGTCTCCCTGGACCCACAGATCCAGGATTTCTGGAGGTGGGATAATCCCCAGATATCCCTTTCCACTTCTTCCCTCCACCCCAAGGTACTGGTACATACCCAAGGGTCACTCTGCTTTGTCGAACATCTATTGCAAATGACCAGTTGGCCTTGGTGATGGCCGCACTTGGAGCAGCAATGCATCTCCCGGGGCTCCAGCCAAAGGAATGAAGATCTAACTGGAAAGTGAGACTTGTGTGAGGTGGGTGTTGGGGACTCCTCCTTAGCTCAGCTGGGCCCACTCCTCCAGCAGCTTGCTGGGTTGGGGGGTTGCTTCTCCCTCTTTCAGTGCCCAAGTGTGCATATGACGTGGTCCCCTACAGTGCTGACTGTCTGTCTGGGCCAGGTGGCACAATGAGGAGCAATGACATTATGTGAGTGCATCATGACCTAGTGACACATTTGGTTACATTTAGAGACCTGAGCCAGGGGACTAGTGACCTTGTCACAGGAGTGCAACGTAAAGTAACAACCACCGGAAGGGTCAGGAGCAGGTGTGAGGGACGTTTCTGAACACATCCGTGGCTCACTTTTGCCTGCGGTGACTCAGTTTGTCATGGGCCAGCAGGATACCCAGTCTGAGAAGGAAATGTGTGGGTGGGAGTCTTAATTAGAACAATCGCCGCCTGCAGATTTTATTTTAACTTTCAATCACGGAGGACCCCCCTGCCCAGGGAACAGCTCCAGACCTGGAGGAGTCTCCTGAGCAGATCCGCTCCAGCCCGGGGCAGGGGCCTGGACAGAGCTGTTCTTCCTGGTGTGTGTGGCAGGGTGGGCGGGGCAGGCTTGTGTGCAAAAGCTCACCATCCGGCCCTTCTGGGTCCTACTGAGTGCTGAAAGGAACTCCAAGGTATGTGGTAAGTACAACTGTCTCAAAGACATAAAAGTGAAAGTTCACAGAGGGCAGCGAAATAGCAGCTTTCATGTGGGGAGCGAGATATATTTATGAATTTTATTTTGCTATACTGTATACAAATTTTGTAGCCTACATTTTATGTTAATGCGCATTATATTTATTTACCTATAAGACATTTTACATTTTCTCTCCATATGCTACATTTTTTATATTAAAACATATCGATATGTTTTAGAGTAGATTGCAAAATTCATTTTTTTCCCAATTCCGTGGAGCAAACCCAGGGCTTGCACGTGCTAGGCAAGTGCTCTACCACGGAGCTGCGCTCCCAGGCTGACTGCGAAATTCAAGTAAATGTTTTAAATAAAACTCCAGATTGCAAAGAAATACTACGTTGGCAATGGGTGTCTTATGTATTTGGATACTATAAAGATCTGATTGAATTAAGTGGGAAGAAAGCACAAGACAACTATGAATAGAACATAAACACGGCTTTATGGAGAAAGAAAGTCTGCGTCAGGAAACACAGTATCTTTGGGGTCTAGCATGGCGATTTTTATTTTCTTCTGCATGCCCAATTTTGATTATCTACATTTTCCACAAAGGAACATGTGTGTTATTTCCATAATCCGAAAAAGAAACACAATTCTCTGACAGATTTTCCACACACTCGCCTATTCGCTTTCATTGCGTTTGTATATTCATTTCCTGCACAATGTTCAAAGCTCCTGGTAAATCTATAAGAGAACTTGCCAGGACTCGCCAAGAGCTGTTGCGCGGGAAAAGCCATCTCCTATCCTCAGGTGCGTTACTGTGTTCCTGCTCAGGAACGGACGCTCGATCCGCCTGCAGTGCGGCCAGCCAGCACTCCCGTCCAGCGGAAGATCAGCCATGTACTCGTACGCTTTGATCCTATAGTGAGCAATTGATGTTAATCCCAAGGAGATTTTCTACATGGTCTTGGAAATATTTGCTCTGCTGTTTCGAAATAAAGAAACGTTTGATCCCTTTTAAGCTTTCTGCGTGATGGGACGGGACGGCAGAGTTCAAGGGCATGTCTCTCTTGGCAAGCTTTAAACTCTGAGCTCACCCAACCCCTAAGTTCTGGTGCCAGGTGCCAGGTCCTGATTGTCTGTGCCCACGGAACTTGCTGGAAGCTATGGCAGTGGCTAAATTTGCCTGAGAAGCTGCTAGTGAGGTGCCTACAGGAGTGGCCCCCTATTTTAGGAAAGAGAGTTTAAAGGAACTGGAAAAACAAATTCCTTCTTACCTCCTCTTGAGACTTTCATTAAGAGTGTTTATTCTTGGATGACGGGGATTAAGGGAAAGGTATTTCAGATGTTGGCTCACTGCTGGACGCTGAGATGCTGGCTCCCAGCTTGTGATGAAATAGTTGTACAGTGCAAACTCTGCTGAGGGCTGTTTAATCTCCCCCGGTTAGGGATCTTGCTTCCTTCCTGATATCCCCGAGGGTCGCTTGGGTAGCCTTTGATTAGGATCTTCTCTCTCAAATGTCTCTTAGGGCAATTGTTTTCAATAGTTCTTTCCAGTGGTGGGATGAGAGAGCTGTCATTTGGAAAGGGTGACTCCAAGGCCAAAATTGGAGTAGATATTGTGGGAAGCAAAGCTAGTAGGACCAGGAATGGCTGGACAGTAATGGCATGGGCCCTCCCGTCCCCACATGCTGGCCGAGGCTTAGTGCACCAAAGAAGAAATGATCCCTTTTAAGTTTTCCATGCTGTGGGACAGGACTGGCATTGACCCTGCTCCTTTTCCAGGATGAGAGTATCCCAGGAGAGTGGGCAAGGAGCCAGAAGCCCCTGGATTCTGACAGGCTTCAAGCAGAGCACCCTGTACCCATCATTCCTTCAAGCATATCAGCTTGACCTCTGAGGTCCCCATCACCAGTGAGCAGGAAGCTCAGAGATGGGGAGGGAGTTTCCCCAATGAAGACGTGGGTAGGCGGCAAAAGTGGACTTCAACCTGCGGCCTCTCCTTCTGAAGTCTGCCCTTTCTTCCACGTACTGTGTAACTTGTTTTTTAAACAGAAACAGAAGGAAACTGAGCGATGGATAAGTGGGCGAGAGAGGGTGAACTCGGCAAGATAGTTGGTTTTGTCTTGTAAAGATCAAATCTGGAATGTTCCTTTTTACCCTTTCAAAGGTAAGAGTCTTAAACTGGGGGAGAAATAAATTGGTCGTGCTTCTTCTCAGATGATACACAGACAGCAGGGCCAGGGGCTGGAGTAGTGGGCTGGAACCTCGCCTTTGTGCACGATGGCACAATGACCTTCCAACCACAGCACACTCCTGAGACCATGCACGGGACAGGGGTTCATCTATTACCAATGATCAGAGTCATTATCACCATTATTATTTTTATAAAGCCTGGCCTTTGTATAGGTGCAATAAGAAAGTCAGCCAGCATTTCTTCACAACTTGAAAGTGAAGGAAATCATTAATTTGATTCCTTCGGGCCAGTAGTTCTAATTGATCAGGACTCAAAATATACAGTCTGGATTTTTTCAGTTGATAAAATATGCAAGTAATTAACTTTCCTTTATCTCAGAGCCAAAATAACTGGGATGAAGCAAAACAGGAAAATTCAGTGATTCTGAGTTAAGTGACAAGCCACGGTCCCCCAGAAGCAAGGGAGACCTGTGAGCAGGAACCTCAACCTCCCGGCTTTGGCCACACCTCAGCCCCGGCAAACTGAGCCACGTTCCCTTGTCAGGATTCTGCGTGGAATCCACCTGTGGGACATAAGATTCCTCTCCCACGCCTGGGTCCGCAGAGCAGGATTGAGTATAGAAGGGGTTTGCCTGTCTGTGGGATACAGAATAAAGGAAAAGGAGGTCCCCTGAAGGGCAGAAGAGGGAACCATAAGAGGTGGGTGCAGAGAAAGAGCCCTAAACAAAGCTAACTCTGGAGCCTGGGAGAGGCAATTCCAAGCTGTTGGTTGCAAATGACCAGGAGAGTGTGGAATTGAGGCAGCAACACCCCACGTGGTGAGGTGAATTGCATCCCCCAAAAGCTCCATCCATCTGGGACCCCAGCATGTGATCTTATGTGGAAATAGCACTTTGTAGATGTAAATAAAATGAGGATACAAATGAGACTACACTGCATTAGAACTGGCTCTCAATCTACTGTCTGGTGTCCTTAAAGAACGGCGATCACAAGCTGAGCATGGTGGCACATGCCTATAACCACAGAGGCTTGGGAGGCTGAGGAAGGAGGGTCACAAGTTCAGGGCCAACCTCAGCACCTTAGCCAGGCTTAAGCAACTTAGTGAGACCCTGTCTCAAAATAAAAAACAAAAAGAGTTGGGGATGTGGCTCAGTGGTTAAGCTCTCCTAGGTTCAATCCCCAGTACTTGCTCCTCTGCCAAAAGAAAAGAATAGAGGACACAGAAACAGAGAGAAGCCCTGTGGCCATGTGAAGATGGAGACAGACAGGAGCCCTAGAGCCTCCAAGTGAGCTTGTCCCTGCCTACGGAGCTGAAGAAGAAGAGTGCTGTCTTCAGCCATCAGGCAGGTGCAACTTAGGGACAGCTGCTCACAGAAGCCAGCAGGGGCCTGAGGCCATCCACCCCTAGTACTGGCCAGAAAGGAGGTGGGAAGGGGCGTGGAGATGGAAGATGGGAGAAGGATGTGCACACCTCGGTCACTAACATGCTCCCCATGGTTCCGGGAGGAGGAGGACCCTCACAGATGCTAAGCTACCGTGAAGCACGCGTAGAAACGGGGTGGGTGGAGCCTCCGTGTGCCACCTCTTCTGCTAGAAAACTACCCACACAGCTTAGATGCAAGAGCAGGTCAGGGTTGTGGTGGAGGAATTTAGGGTAACTGCTTGACACAGGTTGAAGCCCGCAAGTTCCTTGGCCCTGACCTCTCAACAGCTCAGTATTTCCTGACTATGACACAAGTAGGAAATTGGAATTGAGCATTGGCACCCCCCTACCTAACTCCTTGTCCTTTCTCAAACTTTGTCTATTTTTCAAATAATGTTGTCTGTAACTATTTTTTCGTGGATGCAGGATATAATCCAGAATCACATGTCACATTTGATTGTCGGGTCTCCTGGGTCTCCGTTGCTCTGAAACAATTCCTTGGCCTTTACTGGTCTCTTGACCTCTGTAAATTAGAAGACAGTGGGGCAGTCATCTTGTAGTAGGTCCCCTATTTCCATTTGTCTGATGTTTTCTCAAGATTAGATTCAAGCCAGGCGCAGGTGACGCACACCTGTAATCCCAGCGGCTCAGGAGGCTGAAGAAGGAGGATCACAGGTTCAAAGCCAGCCTCAGCTACTTGGTGAGATCCTGTCTCCAAATAAAAAATAAAAAGGGCTGGGGGTATTGCTCAGTGGTTAAGTTCCTCTGGGTTTCAATCCCTGGTATCAAAAAAGAAAGAAAAGAAAAAAGATTAGATTCAAGTTATGCATATTAGCAAAAGTACCTCGCAGAAATAGCTCTGTGCATTAGGACCCACGGGAGACACTGATGCTGGCTTATCCCACAAGCTTGTTACATTTATCACTCCTTGAAGATCCTGTCCACCCCTCATCTCATTAAATGACTGTGTCCGTTTGCTTAGAACTGAAGCAGAAACTTCCCAGGTATGTTGAACCTTGAGCTATACACAGCATCTACACAAATAGATGCCAAAGACAGCACAAAGGACCACAGATGACCACCTGCTTCTCTCTCCAGGAAATTTTCCCCACTAGGGAAGGACTCAAAAACACTGATGCCACTGTGTCCCCCAGAGGAAACTCAACAGGCTCAGAGGAGAAAAAGAGGGCAACAGGAAGCTGCTGACCCAGGTCAAGTCCAAGGGCCAGCAGTTTCCACCTGCACTTTGTCTCCTGGTATTCTACAGCCCAGACAGTCCCAGAAGCATGGGATCCCCAGGAAGGATCAGGGTCGCCCTGGGTGAGCTCAGGGACCCAGGGCCACCTGCACATCTGATGGCTTCGTGACTTGTCTATTTCGTGTTTTGAGCTTGCTATGCACCCCCTTTGGCCTTCCTGCTGCTATTTAAATGGAGAGGCAGCAGCTCTTCACAAAGCCTGCAAGCATCACATTTATAAATAGAATTTTGTAAACAGACATTTAAAATAGCTCTTACAAATACAGTATTTCCATATCAGCGAATCTCTAGAATCAGATGCACGACTATTACATTTTCATTTAAATAAAGGGTCCATTATTACTCAATACTTGACATGGATGGAGATCTATGAAACAGCAAAGATGATTTCTACAAGCTTTCAGCTCCTATTGGAAATCTGTACCAGTCATTTACTATTTAGTTCAACAAACAAATAAATGTTGGTTGTTTTTGATCTGACAACATACCATTTAAACTTCATCATCTTTTTATTAGAGTAGCCCTCAATTCATAGATCAATTCGAGGAGTTTGACACTTTGTGACTATATTTCTCATTTTGTAGGCTTTTTAACCTTTGTTGTTTTAAGATATGGTTTGTCCTTTAAATGTTTCTAAATATTATCAGGCAAAATAAGCTTTCCTTTGACAGCAAAAACATGCACACTCTCAGACACACCCACACAGTCTGCTCACACCCACACACACTCCCATACATGCACACACTCCCATAACATGCTTCACACACTTTGCTCACACACACACTCACATGCATGCACTATACTCACACACATTCACACACACTCACACGCAAGCACACACTCACACACATGCACACACTCTATTCACACACTCACACATGCACACACTGCTCACACATGCACACTCTCACATGCATACACTCTGCTCACACATGGACACTCTCACACCCACTGCTCACACACACTCACACAAGCACACACTCTGCTCACACACCCTCCGTTCCCCCGGGAGGAGTGGGGAACTGTGTCATCTGAACTCAGTGAGCAACCGCCAAAGGAAGGGAAAACAGTCCTCGCCCTCTGTGCTCCTGTCCCCCCATTTACTGCTGGTGCCTGGGAAGCCACCAGAGGCCTGGGCAGTGCAGGACAGAGAACAGGCCAGACGGGTGCAGAAGGAATTTGAAGCAAGCCTGGCACGCTTGCTGGGCTGGGAGCGTCTTCTCCTCCCCTTCACCCCCGAGCATTGCTAAGTGCCCGCTGGGCTTCCCCAGTGCCTCAGCATGGTCCTCGGGGCATGGGGTGCAGGGTGGAGAAAACAGCCCGAGGAGGCCTGAGGGCCCCAGAGCAGGTGTACCAGTGAGGGCAAGCTCAGGTGACAGAGGACAAATAAACAGATGAGGGTCACATGTGCATTGCAGACATTTCCAGGAGGGTGATGGGACGAGAGTAGCGATTGGAGAGCACCCAGGAGGTGACGTCACCTGAGGCCTAAAGGGAAGAAGCAGAGGTTTGGATTCAGCTCAATGGAGGCAGTGTTTCCTTGCATGTTCAAGGGCTTGAGTTCAATCCTCAGCACTGAAAATAAATTTAAAATAAATAAAAGCAAGAAGCAGGCAGCCTGGGAAAGTTGGGGGCAAAACATCCAGGCAAGAAGTACAGATAGTACAAGACCTTAGAGCTGAGCTTCTGGGGCCAGAGGACGTGGGAGGAGCAGGCAGTGGAGGGCCAGCAGGGCCCAGGGCAGATGCAATGAGCCTGAAGGCGGCTCTCTGGGCCCAGCCCCACAGCTGCCCTCCCCCTCTTCTTCCTCCCATCCCTGCTCACCTCCAGAATGTCCTCATTTGTAATGTGAGATTGACCTTCAATGTCCCTGTCCTTCACCAGCACAGACCTCAAGGCTACCATGTCCCTGTCCTTCACCAGCACAGACCTCAAGCCCACCATGATCCTGTCCTTCACCAGCATAGACCTGCACAAGACCACTGTGTCCCTATCCTTTACCAGCACAGACCTCAAGCCCCCCATGACCCTGTCCTTCACCAGCACAGACCTCAAGCTCACCATGACCCTGTCCTTCACCAGCATAGACCGTCACAAGCCCACCGTGTCCCTGTCTTTCACCAGCACAGACCTGCAAACCCATCAGAAGGCAAACAAAGTCCGGTGTCTCTTTTCAGAAGGCCAGTAGCCAGGTGAATCAAATACAAGTGTGGATGCCCCTCTATAGCTCACCTGAGGAAGGGACAGGTGCCCAGGGAGGGATAAAGGAGCCTTTTGCACAGAGTGCTGTTCTTGGAGGGTCCAGTTGAGTCTCAGATAGCTTGAGAAGGGACACTGGGCAATTGCCACCTCCAGGGTGAGATACTGGCTGATTCCAGATCTGCCGTGCTCTGCCTGCCAGGTGGGAGGGCTGCACTAGGGCCCTGTGCCACCACCTTGGCTCATCTGATTGGTCAACTGAGGGGCTAGTATCAGGGGGAGTTCCCATGGGCCACCCTCTCCACTTCTCCTTGCAGTCTCAGACCTGCAAGATTTCAAGGCTGCTGCCATGGTTTATATTTTTCTCCTTAATTGCTCTTCTACCATGAGATGTCTCCAATGTGGATATAAAAATGAAGAACTCTGATAACCAAGTACACCCCTTAGCTTTACCGGGTCTTGATGGACGCCTTGTTGACACCAGCTCTTGGGTAAGCTGTGAGCACCAAACATGAAAGGGAATTGCATTCCCCTCGTCCCCTGTCCTTCCGCAAGGTCACTGCACCTACATATTGCATGTGTGCTACGTCCACGCATCACAGTGATCATGGCCACGGCTGGGGTGGCCTCTCCCTATGGGCCACCTCCTATCATGAGAACCCTCTCAGGCGCTGTGTGCTCTGCTCTCAACACTCCCAGGACAAAGCTCATCATTGCATCCACCTTACTAATGAGGACACAGAGGCACAGCACCGTCACGTAGCTGCAAAGACACACGCTTGTGAATGGCCAGGATTCCAACGGGTTCGACGAGTTTCAGAGTCCATATTCTCAGCCCTAGGACAGGCCTGGTTTTCTATTCTTAGTACATCCACATGTACCCAATGCACCAACCAACCAACCAACAAGCAAACCGTGCAGAAAGCAGCTCTGCATTTTAATTTTTAAAATAATAACCTTGTTGTATTCTGCCTCAGCTGGATTATTTTGCTTAGTCATCTGTTTTGGTGGCCTAGCGGCATTGATCTATCTGGCTCTCGTGCAGTTGCTTGAAACCTACAGACTTCTAGTGCATGAATGTCGCCGTTGGCCCAGCCCTCTGCCCCCAGGTGGGCGCTTCCATAACTGGGTGTTGGGGATGCCGTATCCCTTCCTGGAGGACTGAGAGAAAGGACTTCATCTGAGGACACCGAGAATGCAATGTGCAAAGACACCAGGATGTCCCCAACAGGCAGGAGGGATGGATGTGTCCCTACATCACCCTCTACCTTGCCCCACTGTGGATTCCAGGTGACATGCAAGGGCCCAGCCTCGGAACTGGAAACAGGACACGTGAAAGACCGTGTACTCAGGCACAGTGGACTGAGGCAGCAGGGTGAAGTAGGCTAGGGACTTCAAGAATTCCCGATGTAACCCTGAGCTCTCTGGGCCAGCAGATCAGGGGCAGCAGCCCCTTCCTCAGGATCAAGGACGCTTTCCTTAGGACTCTCTTTCGGAGAAGTTTCTTGTGGAATCCACATAGAGACCCTGAGGACCATTACAGGCCAGGTCTTTAAATGACTCTTCCTGACAACTTCCTGGATACCACTGTGGCATCCCAGGTTCCTTGGGGTCAGCCTGCACAGAGGTGTAGGCTTTCCGAGGCCCCTGCACAGGTCCTGCCTCCAGGGCACACTGCTGCCTGTGTGACAGTTGGGGTCTGTCGGTCTGTGCTGGTGACTTGCTCACTCCAAGGGCAGAGACCAGGTCACATGCACCCTGCAGCCCTCCCGGGAATGCAGAGCCAGCACAGGGCAGGCCCTCTGTTGAACTCGGGGTCCTGAGAGGGCTACTCCCTGTGCTGCTCAGATCCCCTCTGCCTCGCTGTAGGGATGGCGGGGTCCATGAGGAAGTCATTGTGTGACCAAGTCCTGCTCTTCTCCGTCATGACCTCCCTCTAACTCCTCCTTCGTGGCTGATCCACAGTCATAAAACACTTGAAAACTAGGCCACCTCCATTCCAGGGACAGCGGGCAAATCCATTTTTAAGGACAGCCTCCGCTGCCCCTTCTGATGCAGACACCCCACCCTGGCACAAGCTTGGTCCTCGGTCATCTGCTTGAAGATCCAGCCCTTCAGCACCCAGGGCCCCGCCGCTACTCAGTCCCCGCCATAGACTCTGGTGAGCACACAGGAAAGATGGTCTACCTTGCGCTAGCCTGGGGACCCCACACTGGGGACTCCTGCATGGTAGCCACACCTTTCTTTTCCACCTTCTGCCAATCAGCATGGCACGCAAGTCAGAGGGTCACTGTCCCTGGACAGGGTGTGTGTGTCAGTCCTGCAGCCAGTTATTTAGATCCAGGCCTGGGACATCTCCCTGGCCTCTCCCTTCTGGAAGGAGGCCAGGCCTCATGTGTAGGGTCAGGCACAGTTTACCAAAGGGTGGCTGGAGAAGGAAGTTGGTACTTAGGTTTTTAAGCTCTGAGTGAGGATGCTGGGGAACGGTGGCTGGGGTGGAATGGGATGTTTTTCTTTCCGGTCATAGCTTCAGAGCCCAGTGTAGGAAAATAAAAGAAATTCTGGGTCCCTTCTTATGATTTTGCAGTCATCCCAAAGATGCTGAGAATGCACAAGAAATAAGGCAAAATGACAGAGTCACATGTCAATTCCTGAGGACCATGGCCAACACAGGACAAGGGCCACAGCCTCCCAAGTGTCCGCAGCTGCAGGGAGGAGCTCTGGCTCGCAGCTGGGTTTCCTTGGGTTCGACAGGACCATCGTGAAAAATCTTTGTTGCTTCAGCTCCTTGGTGGTGGTCACTGCTACGTCTACAGGCCAGAGGAACAGCTGTGGCCTCAGAGAGCAGGGCCACTAGAGACTGGGAGTGGCTTTGACAGCAGCACACAAGACTGAAATAGGACATGAAAAAGTTCTGTCTTCAAAGCTCAGGTGAGCCATAGTCTACTGTGACGGGGTGACATAGGGTCAACGTCACCTGCATGTCCCTTCCCTAAGTGCCGCTGAGGCCAGGCCTGCTCTGTGTTTTACATGCCTGGGCGACAGCCCTCCCTGATTCCCTGAGGTTGGTGTGTGGTCCTCAGTCCCTGGCCGGGAAACAGATTGGACTCATGGAGCTGGTGACGCCAGAACAGGCTGAGTTCAGGCCCTGCCTCCTTGGATCTATTCACCTCCCCTTCTGTCATGCTTCCTCCTTCCTACCTCCCTCTCTCCCTTTCCCTCCTGTCTCCTCCCCTCCCTTCTCCCTGTCTTTTCTCACCTCCATCCACTCAACTCCCCAACACCCAGCCCAACCCAGCTGGCCCCAGCCCTTTGGCAGCTCTGGGTGTGGAGAGGCACGGACCCTCCCTGACCCCCAGCCCTCGCACACGCAAACCACCAGATCCCATGGGGAACGTTTGTGCTCCACGTCTCCCACCCCCACTCCGGGAGCTCTTGGATGCTTGGTTCATCTCCCAGGTCCGTTTCTGCTTGTGTGCAGGGCCAGTTCACTACTCCAAGCGACCTTGCTAATGCCCAGCTCAGGGACAGGAGCTTTAAGGCAGGAGGGACCAGATAGGTGGTGGGAGTGTGGGAGCAGGTGGGAAGGGACCTTAGCACGGCCCAGCAGGACTCTGGACTTCCTTGGTGGCTCCTGTGATCCTTCAGGAGAGTAGAATCTTCTTCAGTGGGAATTTGCTCCTTCCTGGGGATCCATTAAGGATTTAATTCCTCCCTGAGCTACTATCATTCATGACAAGAGTCTGCCCTTTAGCCATGAGCTGGGATTTGCCAGGCTAAAGAATAATGAGGAGAGAAATCCTCTGGGATTTCTACCCTTGACCTACCTCTCCCCTTGACCCTGGTAGAGACGTCTTGGGAAAAGAATGAAATATCACCTTTCCATCCATCAGAAGCTGAACAATGTTACCAGCTCAGAATTGCTTTTCATTGTTTTAAAGTTTCTGTTGATTCCTTTGCAAAATTGGACCTAAAATTGATTATCTTTATGAGGGTAAATCTCATGTGCATTAAGTGATCACAGAGAATAGAATCTGGGAGGCCTTTCAAGGACAGCTGGGAGCAAGCCAAGCCTCCCAGCAGGGCCGGGCACACTCTTCCTGCAGCCCCTCCCCTCCAGGGTGTGCCTTTGGACCCCTCAGGTGGCCTGCTGAGCTCAGCTGTCTCTGATCATCTTTAGGGAAACACTGGGCTTGGGACAGTGCTGGCACCTGCCCCCTCTCTAAACCATTGTGAAATTTACCTCGCAACAGAGCGATTGGGAGGCTCAGGGTCAGGTGTTTGGATTTGGATCCAGCTCTGGCTTTGTGTCCTGGGGGAATTTGTCCACTCTGCAAGACTACAAGCCTCTTTTTTTCCTTTTCTTCTCTTTTTTCACCAACTTTGAGTGTTGTGAGGTTTCACCTTGTAAAACATATAAAACCATATTTTGCAATCCTAATTATCCCTGGATAAATATGACTTTCTTTGTTTTTGACTGTTGTGTTAGTGAGCTTTCCATCACTGTAACAAAATGCCTGCAGAAATCAACTTGAAAAGAGGAAAGGTTGTTTTGGATCATGATTTCAGAGGTTTCAGTCCATGGTCAATGGCCTTTGTGGTTTTGGGGCCCGTGGTGAGGCAGAAGGTCACCGTGGGAGCTTGTGGTGAAGCACAGTTGCTCACTCACTGGGGCCAAGGAGCAGAGAGGAGAGGCCAGGTGGCCAACGCCACCCAGTCACCTGATCTCCTTCCACCAGGCCTCACCTGCACCATCCAGCAGCACCACAGGCTGGAGGCCAAGCCTTCAGTGCATAGCCTTTGGGGGACACTTAAGATCCAAACCACAGCAGCCAGGCTGATGTCAGTCGTTAATGACAAAACGAAAAGTCCCCGCACTTTTGAACATCCTGAAACTGGACTGTTTCAGGTACCTTTTCTCATGCGTATGTGTACCCAACAGAGTCCAGAGGCTCATAGCCAAGAAGGTGGCACCTGCTCAGGAAACAGGGGGCGTGGGAAAAGCCCATGCCCACTCATTTTTTTTTTTATTGTTGTTTGTTTGTTTTTTTAAGAGAGGAGGACGGTGAGAGAGAGAGACAGAGAGAATCAATTTTTATTGAGTTTTTCACATGGCTTTTGTTGCTCTGACACTTAGTTGTGTATGTGTGCTGGGGTTTGAACCCATGTACTTGTGCACGCTGGGCAAGCGCCATAACCACTGAGCCACCGCTCCAGCCCCTCATGCCCACTCTTGAAGAGGTGCCCAAGAAGTGTTCCTCACACCAGCTGCACTCAGGTGCCCTGCAGGTCTCAAGAACTTGCTGCCTGGGGCTCCCATTGGACATTGGATGGCAGAGGCCATGGGAAGCCTGTTGTCAGAGGGCAGTGACTTGGGAGCACAAAGTCCTGCCCACAAAGGACAGGACCTGATGGGAGGTGGCTTTCCAGGCTCCAGATGGGTTTATGCTGTGAGCGTGAGGAAGGGAGATGTGTTTTCCTCATGCTGCTTGGCTTCATTTTTAAAGGAAATACAAATTTTCTGGAGAGATGGGGCTGCTTTCACACCCCAGCTATCAAAGGCTAGTGCAGGTCTCTTGAGTCAGGGATGTGGCCAGCTATCCCACAGATAAGGCAGGGTTTAAGAAGTCATCACAAAGACAGACTTAACTCTCTGACTCACTTCTTGGGACTATTCAAGAAGCGAAGTCAGGAGCTGGCATTTCTCTGACTTCCAGAACTTTGGCTCATGTGACATGAGCGTGTGATTTGAGTAGGGGCATTCGGAGGTTCCACACTGATAGCACCAGGTTTCTTCTTCTCAACCACCACAGAGGCAAGGACAGGGTCTTTAACTCCTGAGTAAAGTGCAGAACAATCTCAGGAATGCCTTCTAACCCCCACTGGGGCTCCCACTGGGGACTTGGTCCCTTTGGGCCTCAGCTGGGCAAGGACCTGCCTAACATGCCTCTTTGATCCAAAGTCGTGCTTGGAGGTCAGCTGGGACACACAGCCCACGGACGATGAAAAATGCAGATGGATTGATTTCCAGCAGGCGTGGCTGTGCACGCAGCAGTAGGCAGTGACAGATACAGCTTCAGCATTTTTATAGCAACGATGGCTGATATGAAGCTGAGGAAACTGAGGTCACACGAACAAAGTGGCTCATCAGTTGAGTTGGTGGCAATCCTGAGCAGAAGCCAGGTGCTCTGAAGCTCCCACGCCTGCCACTCTGCATGTGCCTGGGGAGTCTTGCTTGCACGTGGAGACTCCACCATGGCTCTTGGGAGGGATCCCCACATTTTTTTGGTACAATGTCAATCTCCAGCAGTCTGCTGCGGTCCACAGACCCTCTAATGGACTGAACTGTGCCCCCACAACCCTCACATTGAGAGGGAGCTGAAGTCCTTACATCAGTAACTTTGAATGTGACTGAGTTTGGAGATACAGCTCTTAAAGAAAGATTAAGGTGACATGAGGTCTTTAGGGTGGGCCATGATCCAATCTGACAAGTCTGAGTGTCCATACCAGAAGAGATTAGGACACACACACACACAAACACACGCGCGCGCGCACACACTCAATGGGAGAAGATGCTATCGTGTAAGTCAATGAGGGAGGTCGCTGGAGGAACCAGCCTGTCCCACCTTCATTTTGACCTCCAGTTTTCAGAGCCTTGTTTAAGCCACCCCATCTGTGGCGCTTATCACAGAAGCCCTAGCAACTAATACAGAATCCTACTCAGAATATTTTTAAATGCACAAGATTCAGAGGATGACAAAGGACAAAGATATATGAAGTTCGTGTTGTGTTATAGTTGTGGAAGAGGAATCTGTGTGCGTGTTTGTTAACACATCATATGGTTGATCCTGTGGGAGTCCAGTAGCTTGTAAATTCAATGTCCAGATGGACACAAGGTGTATTGATATTCCCAAACAACTGTCATTTAGTACGAAATACCCAGCGATTTCCATCAGCAATAGATGTGTGTTTCTTGCTAATGCAACTTAACCAGCTGCCTCCACTCAGTAACCAAAGACAGCTCTGGTTGCCAGCTGGAAGGCAGGGAAATTAAAATGTGGTTTTCCCATCCGTCTTCATTCCCAGCCACTTCTCTGGGTGACTCTGGTGACACCCAGCCTGGCTGCAGGTTCAGGGGGCTGAAACACATGGACTTGCCTCCAGCTCAGGCCACCAGGTCAGCGTTGGCTGTCACAGGTGAGTCCCACCTGCTGCTTCCTCTGTGTCCTCCTAAGAAGCAGGCGTCAGCACTGAGTGTGGCCGAGGAGGCACCTGCTCCAGGAGCTCTCTGTTTACCTGGACATTGAGTTCAGAGGCACTCCAGGCTCCAGAGGAACCTGTGGGACAGACATTTGGACACTTCTTTTTTTCTTTTTTAAGACAGAGGGACAGTGAGAGAGGGAGAAAGAGAGAAACAATTTTTATTTTGTTTTTCATGTGGCCCCCACTGCTCCGAGACCTTGTTGTGTACATGATGCTGGGGTTTGAACTCGTGTGTTTGTGCATGCCAGGCAAGTGTCCTAACCACCCAGCCACTGCTCCAGCCCGGGATATTTCTTAAAATGCCACACACAAAGAGGGTGTGAAGGGCATGGCCAGGAGGAGTCTCTGAGCTCCAGCAGCCTACGGGGCCGGGCAGGGCTGAAATCTCACCTGCCCAGCACCAGCAGATGCTCCGGACTGGATGAGAAAATAAGGCAGCTCCCCCACCTATTAGGTCTATGGGGAATAAGGAGGTGAAGACCCAGGGCCCCCAGGGAAGTGAATGCCCAGCTGTCAATCAACTCTGGGGGACTAAGGGACCTAGGGGGCAGCTCTGTGGAAGGCGACACCTGTCCCAGGCAGCCTAGACCGTCCCCCAAGTGCCCGATAGAAAACGTCCACTAGAAATCCCAAAACCCTCACCCCATTATTCAGCTTCCAGAACATTCTCTCAATGGCTAAATCGCGACATCTCTGCCACCGGCTGGAGTAAAGTCCCAGCTAGAGCTTCTGTCCCACAGGGAGTCTGAGCACCAGGAGGCTGGGTGCTGTGGGGTCCTGAGACCTTCTGGGCCCTGACCCACTGCTCCTTCCAGCACTCACCAGCACCCCCTCCCTGAAGCACAGGCCCCTCCTCACCCCCTGGGGGGGGAAGAACAGCACCCTGGTGGACACTGGAAAGGAAGTCACCGTGGCGAGCGTCCCCAGCCCTGTCCTCCCCTTGGTCCACCCTTTCTCTGTGAAGAGCGTGTGGCCTGAGGCTCCTCCACATCCTGCAATGTGGTCACAGTGGGTCTCTGCAGAGCCCACCAAGGGTGGAGGTGGAGGTCAGCGCTGGGTGCTTGGTGGGCCAGGCATGTAGATCTCCCCCAAATTCGTGTCCTTCCTGGAGCCACAGAAAGTGACCCTAAGTGACAAGAGGGTCTTTGCAGATGCATTTAGTTGGGATAAGGTCACACTGGAGTACCAGGGTCCCTAAATTCAAGGACTGCTGTCCTTATAAACAGAAGACAGAGAGCGGAGTGACGCAGCCATAGGCCAGGGGGCTCCGGGGTGGGCAGCCCCCAGCTGCTGAGAGCCCCAAAGGCCCCAAGCGCGTCAGCGCGTCTAGGAGGAGCCAGCACCTCGCCCCCCGAAGGCACACAGACTCCGACACCCGCGAGGGACTCAGCCTCTGCTGTGCCTCCCCATGGGGAGCTGCATTTGTCACAGCAGCCACAGGAAACGCATTTGGTGCCACACACACTTCCAAACACAGGCGTGGCGGAACCTGAGCCTGTGGTTAAACACAGCATCGTGCATGGCTGAGATCAGCTCTCCCTGTGCTAAGGGGGCTGGGATACCCCGAGGCCACAGAACTGTCCAGCCTCCTGTCTGCCACTTCCGAAGCAGCCTTCTGCGGAAAGTCCTGGCGGCACAAGAGCCTCGTGAACTTGCCCCTGGCCTTGGGTTTGCTGTTGAGCTGGGATTGCTGGGTGCAGGGGTAGCGCCCAGGGCCTCTGCTCTGCCAGCTCAGCAGGCGGCCTGCTCCCAGCACAGGCAGCAGGACGCTGGGGTCCCAGGCTGCTCCCCACCACCGCTCTGTCCTCGGGGCGTGCACACAGCGGGCTGCAGACTCTGTGACTGACCTCATGACTGACCTCATGTCCCTCCCCTCCACAGTGAGTGCAGAGGTGGCTTTGCGTCAGAGGCCCCTGGAGAAGGCACTGCGGACGCGCTGATCTGTGTGCACTTAGGGTGAGCAGCCTTAAAGGTGCACAGTGATGGGGTGGGGACAAGGACATTTCTGATGTGGCTCCTGCCCTCTGCGACCCTGTGATCCAACTGGACCTGAAGACCAGCACACGTGAAGCAGGCTAGGACCGGGGTCACCTGGTGGGAAATTCTCCCTTTGCCTGGGAGACCAGTGGGGCACCTGTCTCCTCTTTGGTTGTGCATATCTGTGACTCTGCGTCCACCTGCACCTGTGGTTCATGGCGTGGGGGTAAAGCCTGTCTGAGATGTGACAAGGTGACCCCAGTATTATCTCTGCACAGGCAGGTGAGAGTTCACCCAGAAATCCAGCCTCGTCCCTTGTGCTGTTCTCCTGGACAGAGGATAGGGCAGGCTCATGCTGTGTCACACCCATCACTGAATGAACAGCAAAGGCTTTGGATTTCCCTGGATACAGGAGATGGTCGTGACCAGGTCAGCCAGGGTTGTTGGTCCCCTTGGTGTATGTTCTGCCACATACATACCCATCAGAGATGAGGCAGGGGAAACCACAGCTGGCCCCTTGACTTTAAGAAGGAGACTTCATTACAAATGCAGAGTTATTACTCTGCTTATCCACGGTTTTGCTTTTTACTGTTTCAGTTACTAGTGGTCAACTGCCCTTCAAAAATATTAAATGGGAAATTCTAGAAATAATTCATAAGTTTTAAATTGCACATCATTTCAAAATCTTGTACCATCTTGAACCTTCCAGCCAAGGACATGAGCTATCTCTGTCCAGCGTATCCACAGGGTGTATGCTACCTGCCCATTAGTACTGGGTAACCTGACTGACGTGCTATCACAAGGCTTGTGTTCAAGTGACTCTGCTTAATAATGGCCGTAAAGTACAGGAGTAGTGATATTGGCGATTTTACCACGGTAAATTGCTATAATTGCTCTATCTTATTATTAGTTACTATTAATCTCTCCTGAGCCTAATTTGGAAATTAAACTTGATCATAGGTATGTGTGTGTAGGGAAAGACAGAAAACACAGGGTACTACCTGCACTTCCAGGCTTGCCCAGTGGTACCCTGGCAGATGAAGGGGACACTGCACATCTTGACATTTTAATGATTTTCAGTGCAAAACTTAAAAGCTGTTGAACAAATGGATCCTGTGAAAATCCAGAGGTGCTCCAATCATAGCCTGGGTGCACTTCCCCTCACCCCCTTGCAGGGCTGCATTCAAGACCAACAGGGTTGCTGGACACCCAAGCCAGCCAAGATCCAAGGCCCGAGCAAACTCCCCACAACCGGCCTCTCTTCCTGGTGTGGTTCTAAAATCAGAAAAGATACGGTAGTTCCCTTTGTAGACGCTCTTGCCACAAAGAGGTATGTCAAAATATGGAAATTCTGCTTGCTTGACCCAACTTGGCTGTAAAATGCAATTATTTTTACAAATTTCTAAATATATATAGCTTCTTGGCAAAGTTGGGAAAGCTGTTCTCAGCCCAATCAGCAACATCACTTCTGAGAAAAAAGGCCTTCCAGGACTAGTTGATCCGTCCATGTGTGATTAGTGCCTTCCTTCTTTAATTATTAGTGCTTTATCATCATACACACTAGAGGGCTTCACACATGCGCACGGCATTTGATCCCGCTCATTCCCCGCTACCTCCCTTGCCTTCCTCTCCCTTTCTCTGATCTCGCTCTGCTCTGCTGATCCCCAATCTATTTATCTTCTATGAGCTGCCCTCATTTCATACTGAGCTAGGTTTATGGGAGGTTTGAGTAAATAGAGCTCTGATGAATAATTAGCATTCATCGAGGCCACAGCTTCATGTCTGTGTGTTTTCTAACCCTGGGAAGAATTAAGTAGGTCAAACCTCTGTTTACAAAGTGGAACCCGGGGCTGACATTTCCGGACGTTTCACAAGTTATTCCTAGGAGCTGGAGGACTAGGTAGTGCGACTGGGTGTTTGTTGCTGTTGCTGCTGGCCTTTGCTGCTAGTGGAAGGGACGTGACTTACATCCCTGCGGTCTAGGCCCTTCCTCTGGGTTTCCTCATCCTGATTCTCCAGCCCATCAGCCTCTCTGAGAAGCCTGGTCCTGCCAGAGGGACGGTCAGCCTGTCCTTGCTGTCACCAGCTGCATTTCAAATGGTGCCTGGGATGAGAGCCCCCGTCCTGAAAGTGTCTGCACCTGACTTGTTTTTCCCAACCTTGTATTGCAAAACCCTTCAAAACCACGGAACACAAAGCAAGTCTGGGATGAACGTTTGCGTACACCATGCTTAGATTCAGCGTTACTGGCTTTGGATGAACCACATGGAAATGAGTCTCATTTTATCTGCGTGGCTCTCCCAGGAGTACACACATTTCCACTGGTACCAAAACACCATGTGACAAAGCAGTTACCTGTTGTGTTGAGGTCACTACTCACTCCTTCCCAAGTCATGGGATCTGTGGTGGGGCTGTTATTTTGCTCCTGATGGGATGAATCACACCTTCTCCCTTTTGTCCCGGATAATTCTAGCTTAGAGGTCTATCCATTTCTGTTACTTTTTTCAAAGAACCAGCTGTAGGTTCTTTCTTCTTATTATTTTAAACTTGTATTTCCTATTTGATTTCTCCCTTTATGTTTATTATTTCTTCTTTCTAGTTTGAGATTTAGTTTTCCATTTTCTAATGTCTTAACGTGGAACTTTAGATTAGATAGTTTTAACTGTATTCCATGGATTTGGGTATGTTGGCTTTTAATTTTGGTTCGATTTAAAATGTTCTTAATCCCTCTTACAATTTTTTTTCTTTGACTCATGGTTTATTTAGAAGCTATGACTATTTCATAAAATGATCGTAAGTAAATTTGTGCTAAATGAGCAATTTGTTTTGTAAAGTTTAATCTAGATACAATTCACATGCCATGAAATTAACCTTCTAAAGTGCACAATTCGCAATTTTTAGTATATTCAAAGAGTTGTTCAACCATAACCACTATCCCACTTCAGAACATTTTTATAACCCCCCAAACACACAATATCTATTGGGAGTCACTTCCCATGTTCCCCTTCTCTCAGCCCCTGGCAGCTACTAATTTCTTTGGCGTCTCCATGAATTTGTCTATCATTGAGTAATCAATGGGTTCTTACAGTAGGTGTGCTTCCGCATGTGGTTCCTTTAACTAAATATAATGTTTTCAATATTCACCCATGTTTAGCATGCACTAATATTTCATCCCTTTTTATTACTGCGTAATGTCCCAGTTGATGGGTATTTGAATGATTTCTACTTATTGGCTCTTAAGAATAATGCTACTCTGAATATTAATGCTTTAACTTTTGGTTGGGCATATATTTTCTAAGTCTTTCAAGTGAAATTGCCAAGTTATATGTTAACTCTCTGATCAGCTTTTTGGAAACTGTTCGGCTGTTTCCCAAAGTGACTGTGCTATTTGATTTTCCCATCAGGAAGAAACGAGAATTGGGATTTTGCCGCATCTGTACCAACACTTATTATCACCTATCTTTTTTTTTTTCTGTCATTCTAGTGGGTGTGGGTGTGAAGTGGTAGCTCATCATGCTTTTTGGTTTGTATTTCTTGAGTGACTAAGAATGTTGAGTATTTTGTCGTGTGTTTATTGATCACTGTGTTTCTTAACTGCAGAAATGTTTGTTCAAATTCTACAATTTTATTTGGGCTGCCTTTCTATCATTGGGCTATGAGCGGCATTCTTTATATAGTCCACATTCAAGTCCCTGGCCAGATACGTGATTTATAAATATTTTCTCCCATGCTGAGGGCTGTATTTTCATTTTGTTGATATTGCCTTTTGAAGCACAAAGTTCTCAGTTTGTATGAAGTTCAATTCATCTATCTATCTATTTTTCTATCATTTATTCACTTGTGTTTTTTGGTGTTTTTTCTAGGAATATCTATTTCTTAATTCAAATTCACAAAAATCTACTCTTACATTTTCTTCTAAGAGTTTTACAACTTTAACCCCACTTTTAGGTCTAAGATATATTTTAGTTAACTCTGGTGTGAAGTAAAGTCTTTCTTTGCCCCTTTCCAGCTGTTCCAGCACAATTTGTCAAATTCATGTGTCATTTTTGTTAAGAAAAAAATTTTCTTCTGATGCATAAATAGTTGACTTTCAAATTTCATAGCCATGGATCATTACCTCTAGAATCCTTATCGTAGAAAACACTGCAGATGCCCTTAAGCAGGGCAATCGGTTTACCGAAGTTATCCCTGCCCAAGTTCTCTCGCTGCCTCAGGCACCCTGATCTGTGCCAACCCAGAAGCTGTGCAGCACTGTGGCCTGGGGGTCAGAATTCCCTGCTCCCTTTCTCCCCACACTCTTGTTTTTTCACTAAGAGACTGAAACTCTCACAAAACAAACCAAAAAACCAGTGGGTGTGCTGAGCTGTGAAGCTGAGGGCTTGGGAAAAGATGGCTGGTATCACGTTTCATTTCAGAAAATGAATTTCTGTTGAGGGAGATGCAGGCAGAAGGGACCTGTTTCAGTCGGCTTTTTATGCTGCTGTGACTAAAAGACCCAAGAGAACAATTTCAGGAGGTAAAGTTATTCCAGAGGTCTTAGTCCACAGGCCAGTGGCAGTCAAGGTGAGGCTGGACATCATGGTGGCAGAGGGTGGCAGAGGGAAGTGGGTTAAGGTGTGGCTCCAGGAAGCAGAGAGAGAAACTCCACGCCAGGTGCAAAACATCCACCCCAAAGGCAGCCCCCAGTGACCTCCTCCCACCACACCCTGCCTGTCCTCAGTTACCAGTGAATCCCTACCAGGGGATTAGCTCAGCTGGACTCAGGCTCTTACCACCCAATCATCTCGCCTCTCAGTCATTTTGAATCATCTTGCATATTGAGCCTTTGGGGGGACTCCTTGCATCCAACCCGTTACAGCACCCTAGAGTTCAAGTAAGCAGAGACTGTGTGTTTTTTAAAAGAAACATAGACTTTTTTGGATATTCGGTGTATGATGTAGGGGTCCGTCCTGCACTGCAAAGCCACCGTGAGGAAGGCTTGCAGACCTGGGCCTGAGAGTGAAGGCGTTCCAGACATTCCTAACCATTTTTAGAGTAGGTTTTTAATTGGCTCATTCACCTCCCATTCCCATTTCCTTTTAGTTAATTTCTAGTTTGCAGATGCTAGAAAATTAAAATAGGATGCATTAGAGTCAGGATTTTGGATGCAAATTAGATTCTGCCAAGCCAATGTCACAGTGGGACCCACAGAATGTGAGCCACGAGAGTTAGTGGCCACCAACTAGGCCTGGAAATCTTTGTCAAGAGATCAGTGGATGCACCGGTTCTGTTGGGGCAGATTTGGCCACTTCTCAAGTCTGGTTCTAGAAACTTAGGTGGTGACCAGTAGGTAGTGGCAACAACAGAGGAGTCCAGCATTTCTTTGATTGTTGTATTTTTTATTGTGTGATAATTAAATCTTAGGTCCTGAACCTCCCTGAGATTCTGCAAGCTTTAAAATTCCATCTGACAAAATCACTTTCCTTTCTAATCAAATAACACATTCTGTTTTCTTTTACTGTGAGTCTTCACCAATATAACCAGAAATCCAATCAACAACAAAAGGGCAATTCACATACTTTTACTATAGGTCCTCTTAAAATCTAGAGAAGTGTTTCTTTTATGAAGAATAAGTCTAAAAAGAACAAAATCAACATGGTGCCAATTGGAATAAAAAATCCAAAAAGTTGAAAAAATGATATCCCCAAAACTTCAGAGGAAAATGATTTACTAGAGAAAGAAAAAAATACACTATTTTGGAAACACCTTTCCACCATCAATAGAATACAAGAAGACAGTACCCACATGCAACAAGATCAGAAAACCAAAATCTAATAACAGGCAGCCACAAGAGAGAAAAGATGATGAGATTTAAAAACATAAAGACCAGCCACGGCCACAAGGAGCAGGGGAGGGCAAGGATTTTACGCAAGAACTCAGCAACGCCGGGTGCCTAGATATGTGGTCACACACTGCCTGGATGTTGCTATTGAGGGCTGCTTTTAGATGAGATTAACAATTAAATCAATGACCACTGAGTAAGGCAGGTTACCTCCAATCAGCTGAGGGTTTTCAGGGAAAAAATGAGGTTTCTCAGGAAGAAGGAACTCTGTCTGTTGTCCCCACTTGAACTAGAGCTGCAGCATCAAGGCCTCCATCTGCCCAGCCTGACAGCCTACTGTGCAGAGAGTGGACTTGCCAGACTATGAGAGCAACACACATACACACACACACACACACACACACACAGAGACATACATACACACACATATACACACATATATACACACACACAAATATACACACATATACATACACACACATATATATACACATATGCATATACACACATATATACACACACACAAATATACACACATATACATACACACACATATATACACATAGGCATATACACACATATATACACACACAAATATATACACATATACATAATACACATGCATGTACACACATACACACACTTGTACACACACATACACAGATATACATACATACACGTATACACATACACACATACACCCATGCATACATGCATATACACATACACACATACACAATACATGCATGTACACATACACACATACACACATGCACATACACTCACATAGACACACATGCATAGACACACACATATAACACATACCCACACACATACACATATACACATACACACATGCATACACACATACATGCACACATACATGCACACACAAACATACGTGCATGCATACACACACATACATAAATACACACATAGACACATATACACAAACATGCACACCCATTCACATCCACATGCACACAATACATACACACACATATGCACACAAACATACACACATACACACATATTGTAATATACACCTGCATATACATGCACACATGCACGCATACCCACACATCCACATGCACATACATATACACACATGCACATACACACAGATACATACATACACATGCACAATACATCCACACATCCACATCCACACATGCACATGCATACAGAGATACATACACACACATGCACACATACATATGCACACACACACATACACACATATCCACACATCCACATGCACACATGTACATGCACACATATGCATACACAATACACATACATACGTATGTGCACACATATACATACATTTACACATATTCACATGCACACGCATACACATGCATAAGCATGTACAAATGCACACATGCAAAAACATAACACACATACATGCATGTACACATTCACACATATGCACATATACTCACACATACACACACATACACACATAAACTCACACACACATGCACACACACATACACACTCTCTTGGCTCTGTTCTTCTGGAGAACTCTGTCTTATATAAACAGCATATAATTAAGTCTCACTTTTTATGCAATCAAATCATCTCTACGTTTTAAGTCTCTAATCCATCCATGCGTATGGAATTAATCATGTGATTAGATTTATGTTTATAATTTTGTTGTTTTCTTTTTACCGCATCTGTTTTTTATTTTACTGTTTCCACTCTGCTCTGAAGGCAAATAATTGAATTTCCCTTCTCAGATAGTTTTAGTCCTGTAGTTGTTTGTGGGTGCAGATGCAGGCATATCCTTTCTCTCTATAAATTTACTCTTCCCCTACCAAGATTCCCGATCAGCTCTCTCTTTATGGACATGTTTTCCTTGAAGTCTTTGTACATAATTGTCAGACATGCTTCAGAGTCATTCTTTCATTACTACAACATTTTGGTTTTCTGAGAATTGGTTTCTGGGCTGGAGCAGTGACTTGGCACTTACGGTGCTTGCCTGGCATGTGCGAGGACACGGGTTCAATCCCTGGCACCATGTACACAATGGTGTGTCGGAGCAACGAAAGCCACATGGAAAAATAAACAAAACTGATTCTCTCTCTCTCTCTCACTGTCCCTCTCTCTTAAAAAAAAAGCAACTGGTTTCTAATGCTTGCTTTTTTATTTCACACCACCTTTCCCTATGTCTTCACACGTTGACCAACACTGTACTCTATCATGGGTGCTGTGGGTGTTTTGTTCCAGAGAGTAGATCAGAGTGTGACACTCCAACCTGCCACCTCCCCGGCAGCCACCGACCGTAGCTGTTGTGTCTTCTCACCTCCCTGGCCTCCCATCTGCTGCCTCCTACCTGCTTCCATAACGGTTCCCCTGTGGATGTGCGGTGGAGCAGGTGAAGTCAGCCTCGGGTTAGGGCAGAGCTTGCGCTGATTTGGAGGATCTCCCTGACTCCCACCCCCTCACATTCCCCACCCCCTGGTACTCCAGCCCTGTGCCAGCGGTGAGCTCTATCCTCTGACTTCTCAATCTAGGGAGACCGCAGATTTCTGCCTGAGCTCCAGCAGCCTGGCTTTGTGCAGCCAGGGCAGCACCCAGCCCCCCAATAAAAAGCTGCATGAAACTGCAGCCCACGTACCCTGGTGCCATTCCCTTGGCCAAGGATTCCCACTGCACATTCTTCTTGATTTTTTTGCCCACTCTTCAAATAAGTTTTTGAGCTTGGCTATGGTTCACAACCATGACCTGTGAGATAGCTGGTATGATACAGATTCATCATTTCCAGAAGTAGAACCCTGCAGATTTTGATTGTACCCAGTTTGAACTACTCCACAAAATTAGCTCTAAGGCTCCATTTTTTTATAATTTTATTTTTTATTTTTTTATTTTTTAAGAGAGAGGGACAGTGAAAGAGAGAATCAATTTTACTGAGGTTTTCATGTGGCCTTTGTTGGTCCGAGGCTTTGTTGTATATGTGGTGCTGGGGTTCAAACTTGTGTACTCACACATGCCAGGCAAGCACCATAACCACTGAGCCACCGCTCCAGCCCCTAAGGCACCCATTTTAATTAGCCTTCTAATCCTGCATGATATAACATAGTCCCCAACATGCGTGGTCAGGGCCACAGTTCCTGTGATCCTTAGGAACTCCACAAACTGATTTAATTTCTATGCCCCTCCCTGTGGAAAGGGACAACATGATTTATTGCTGGGCTCTGTGTGTGTGACTGCCCTTTTCCATCAACTCTTTTTTTTTTAAAAGAAGTAAAAATAAAATATGCGACTGCGCAGTTTCTATGGGTGATCTTGGATATTTTAGGCTGCATCTGCAAATGACAAAGGAACATAAAGCTAACTACTGTGTTCAGCGTGGCCCTAGAGAATGTGGTGTGTCACCAAAGGGTGAGTTCTGGAGTCGGTGCCTGATTCCCCACCTTGGTTCCACCTCATATGACCTTCTCAGCGTTGGGGAGCTGGGTGACCTCCCTGGGCCCATTTCCTCAGGTATAGAACTATTTCACTCAACAAGCTGGGTGCAATGACAGTGACAACTAAAAGGGTTGAGCTGGAGCAGCGTCTGGCACTCAGCGTCAATTGCTGCCACTCTTGTCTTTGCTATTATTATTGTCACCAAATGCCAGCTATCTGAAGCAATGTGGTTTCCTGCTTTCTTTGGGCCCCAGGCCACTCCATTCGTACATCTGCCCACAGGGAGGACCCCATTGCTCTTTGTCCAGAGAGAGAAGTGTGGCCCCTCTGGCTTTATGAGTAGTGGTGGAATAAGCCCGAGGATTCAGACAGGCCAGCGCTGGGACAGCGTCACGCTTGCCTTCTGTGTTGGTTTTGCTTCTCTTGTTTTATCTGTAAAATGTTGCAGGGAGCACATCTGCCCCAGGTTTGGGGTAGGGTTAGATGAGATGAAATAAATCAAGTCCTGGGACATTATCCTAGCAAGATCCGGGGATCTGAGTTATCGCCCCTGGGCTGGTAGCTGAGGGTGGCTCATTACTCACACTCAGGAACATTCCTTCCAGCAGTGTGCCCCTTAGAAGCTCACTAAAATTAGCAGGATCCCAGTGCTGGCTAATTAGGGCCTGAAGTTTCTTCAGCCACAGCTGTCTCCTAAGGACTGTGGCAGTTAACCCTGAGACCTGGAGCTTTAACCCTTCCATGGCTCTTCTCCCTGGCACGGCAGCCCCACTCATGCCTGCTGGGGCTGATCCTTCATTCTACGTAGGGTGACTTGTCCCCCTTCCTTCAGGCTAACATCTGGCTCCTCTCTGTCCTCCTGCCATCTGTCCCCGCCATAGTCCAGGCCCAAACCATCATGCACTTGGACTGGTGTGGGCGCCTCTTCCCTGGGCTTTAGCCGTGCTGCCTGCAGCCTGATCTCCCAACAGCTGCACACGGTGCAATCCCGAGCGCTTGTCTGGTAGAGACACGACCTCCATCTCTCTTGTTCGGGTTGTAAATGGCACTGACAGTCTGAGAAGGAAAACCTGAGAAATCTAGTGGAGTTCCCTAGGCGTCACAGTACGTCACAGTCCTGGGTCCTTGCGACCCAGTGCCGCAGACACTGCAGCTTCATCTCTCACCCCTCAAATGGAAATTGCACTCTTAGCAGGTGCAGCTGGGTGGACCTCTGATCTCACCTGCTTCTGGACTGCCCTCTTCATTCTCCTGTGCCAGGATTGTCCTCGGCGCTCAGTGCCCCATACAGCACTTGTCCATCTGACCGTCCCAAGTCAGGGCCTCTGCTGCGCATAAGGTCTTCCTGTCCCTCCCGTGTTTGTGCGCAGACCCCGTCCCCCCTGCAAGGTCCCTCCTGCACTAAATTTTCCTTGCGCCTTTCGTTCTCCAGATCCTCTTGGACGGCGTGTTGTTTGCTTACTGTTCACAGTGGCCTTCCAGAGCCCCGTTCAAGGCAGGATCATTCTTGTGTGTGAGGGTGGGTGGGTGCACATCTCTTTACGCGCGGGGTGGTGGCAGATGTGCTCAGCTGAGCCCTGGGAGCTGGGGGTGAGCCTGCGAGGGGAGCGCAGAGTCGGCCTGGAGAAACCCAGGCTGTGGGAGCGTCTCCGGCTGCGTCGGGTTATTTTGTGCTGCTGTTTGTTGCCCTGGCTCTTCCTCCAAAACACTCAAACCTGAGACACAACAGGAAAATATGAAGAACGGAAAAACACTCCACGGTTCTCAGGATCCCCCATGACCCCTAAGGATGCAGGCCCTCCTGCTGGATCAGACTGCCCTACACACACATGTGCACACACACACACACACTCACATATACACACATACATGTACACACTCACTCATGCTCATGCACATACACACAGAGACATGCATACACAGAGACACACACTCACATATACACATACATGCATGTACACACACTCATGCACATGCACACACTCGTTTATGCACATACACACATTCATAAATGCACACACGCAGACACACATTCACACATATACATACTGACATGCATATACACATGTGTGTACACACATACGGAGACATACATATGTGCACATACACATATACATGTGCAAATATACACATGCATGCACATACGCACTTGGGCACACACATACCTGCAGAGACATGCATACACACATGTACATACACTCATGCGTGCATATGCATACACATGCACACATTTGCGAGCACACAGACATGCATAAACATATACACACTAATGCATGCACAACACACTTGTGCACACATGGGCACGATCATGTGCACACACGCACACACGTGTGCACACACGCGCACACACAGTCTCACCTGCAGCATACTTCCAGCCAAGCTCACCACCTCTCTGATCCCCTGGTCCCTCGCCTGGAATGACCCCAGCAGAACCTGGAGCAGCCAGCTCCGGCTGGGCACTGTGACTGCTCATTTGATTATTAACATTATCCCACATTTGCTCCTCGTGTGGGGTAATGTGAGCAATGTCCCACGATGATTGTTTTGGGACAGGCAGCAGTGAAAGCAATGGCTCATGCGTACATGCAGAGGTACCTGGCTGCTCCAGCGGCAGAGAAAGTAGCACAGAGACCACAGCCAGGGCAGACCCTGAGCGGCTCCTGCACAGGACGGCAGCCTCCACGCCTGCCCAGCCCACCAGCTGCACTGTGATGAAGTGACCTGCCACCCAGGTCAGCATGAAACGCATTCCCCATCCGTGTCCTCATGCCTGCCCCTCCAGCAGACACGGCTGTCCACCTCCACCGCCCATCAGAGACGGCTCGCTGGCCAACCTCTCCGTGGTTCCACACTCAGTAAGCTCTGAGGACAGGAAGCAGGCATTGAAGTGATAGAATGACATCCCCTTTCCCCTCCACCCCTCTTGGCTCTACTTCAGCCAATTAAAAGGCAATTCCAGGCTGAAAGCACCAGTGTCATCTTCGCTTTTCAAATTTTAATCTATTTTGCAGAAAATAATTCTAAAAGTACCTCGAGGAATTTCATTACAGGAAACAAGGAAACTAAACTATGCTTCAGGGAGAAATAACCCTGGGTGTGCTCAGGACAATAAACAGAAAATCAGGGCCCACCTTTTCATTCTCTGATAACATGTTGCTTTATTTTCTTACCATTGTCTTCACTTAAAATTGAAGGTGCCATCACTGTCCCTGCAGAAATACATGGATGGATCCACAACAGCCTCAGCGTAGCTGTCTGAGTAGCTTTCTTACGGTTCGTTTGACTCAACTGTCAACAGTCAAAAGGACTGCGATTTCCAATTCAGGGGTCACATCACCCTTGTGCTGGAGTTCAGCTTTGGTTCTATTAATAGAAAAACTAGAAAACGTGGCAAATACGTTCTCATATTAAAAATAATATCACGAGCAGCTATTTTTCTAAAAGAAAATCTAACAGTATTTGAATGAATTTCTGTCAATCATCTATAAATTGTCATTGAATGAAACCTCAGAAGTTCACGGCAACTGACATCGTTGGAGGGAAAGAGCAACAATGGTAAGCGTTAATATTTAACGCGAACGCGGTGTACTTATCCAGCGCTGCTTACTTGGCATGTCTTCTTCCTTTATTCCTCATGATGACCCTATGAGAGGAGCTATGGGGGCTGGAGCAGTGGCTCAGCAATTAGGGTGCTTGCCTGGCATGCGTGAGGATGTGGGTTCAAACCCCAGCACCACGAACACAACAACATGTTGGAGCAACAAAAGCCACATGAAAAATTCTCTCTCTCTCTTTCAAGAGGGAGAGAGAGAGAGAGAGAGAGAGAGAGAAGAGCTATGCGCATCATCACTGTAGATAAGAGAAGCAAGCCTTGGAGATTTCAGGGACTTGCTGAAGTCACAGGTACAAAGTGAAATGTCCTGGTCCCTGTGGTGTGTGCTTGTCACCGTGCAAGATGTTCAGATTTCCTCCTGCCTGTCCTGCCAAGATCCCCTTCATCACTCTCTCCCTCCCCTTTCTCTTCCTTCTTCTTTCCCTCTTCCTCCCTCCCTCCCTCCCTTCCTTCTAACAGATATTTATCAAGTGATTGCTATGTGCCGGATAAGGTACTGTGTGCTGGAGTAGAGAATGAGACAGACAAGGTCCTGTTCTCAGGACACGCATTCTCTTATAGAGGAAGTCCAATATCTGTTTAATTAATTAAATGTGTATGATGTAATAAGATATGAGCAAGTGCTATGAATCAAATGGCACCATGGAGTCTCCAGGTGGATGACTGATGCTAATACGTCAGGGTCAGTCTTTTTAAAACAATGGCATTTGAATGACAGGAAGAAACCAATGGG